>WURT03308135.1:0-24761 GCA_009936505.3 Holothuria glaberrima
AATCATTTATTACAAATTTGTGACCTGACACTTTTTACTATTACATAGTAATCATATGAAATCCCTGTCCACAAGAAATACAATTTCTCACATTTTCGGTAACTAAAGGAAGTGAAACATTAGTAATGAAGCTAATTAGACGCATTTTCATGCAATGATTTCCTTCAAACTCTTCACAGAAATAACCCATATCAACTCAATGAGCCCCTTTACGTCAGTTTTCTACAAAATTGAAATGAAATTTGAATCAAAATTTGGGCAAATTATATAAACGTCAAACAAAAAATGACCCAACATTTTAACTTTTGGGGCCATTTCCTGCAATCTGGGAGGCACTATTTCAAAAATTTCCTCCACACGCTACGCGCCAACCCATGGTGGCACGTAGCGTACTTACACCCCATCTTTTCAACATGCACAAGTCAGCCCCCAATCGAAAATACCTTCCGACGGCACTGCATTGTCAGGAATCTTCTTGTAACTTCTTTCATCTTTCATCATAAGGAGCTGTAAGAGACTGCTCGGTGCTCAAATCAAGCGGCGGATGGATGCAAAGTGCACACTGCATGGTAAAAGTTTGGCCGCTACTGACTTCTGAAGACACACCCATTGCTATCATAGCGACTTGGGAAAAGGAAGGGGGGGACTTCCTCGGCTCCACTGAAATACACACTTCGCTACCAGCATTACATAAACGTATACGTTTACATTTCCATATACCGGTACGCTGACGTATACATAAAGGTGTATTATAAGTTAACATATGCATATAACCCCATCCCTCCCACCCGCCCTTGCCAATGCCCACTGGCACCAACCGCCGTCTCATTACCGCCCTCAGTTTTAGTGGCGAAAAGACAACGAAAATAGTCCATCCGCTCCGCCAGCTAATATACTTGAACCAGGGAGCTCATGCCTGCTTGAACTGACAAAGGCTACATACAGCCTTGGCTCATCTGCGCAGAAAAAAAATTTTTGTCCAGAAGTATGTCCACCTGTGACGTCTCTATCATGAACCCAAATATATGGCATCAATCAAACCAGCTTGAACTGTCGGAATTCTGCGGCATGCCATTTTTATACCGTGAACTTATGACCTTGGAAAGACCAGTTTGCAAGCCTATAGTTTCGTAGCCTTATTTATTATTTTCCCGATTGTTGATTTGACGTATTCGTAAAAGTACCATCACTATAACTAATCTACACCAATGGAACAAGTGCAATAACTAATTAGGTTAGCACCATTTGTATAGTGGCAAGCTAGGCTGAAGGAACACGCTACGTTACCTGACTGTAAGGGCCAGGCTCAGTCATCCACTCGTCCATTGCCGAAAAAAGAACTTTGCAGGCCGAGCCTTCTCAGTATACGTGGGAGAAATAGAGGGAAACTCACATGAGTTCTTTTCCTTCTTGCACTTATCACGCAGGTGAGTAATTCTGATTATTTCATTTACTTCATTTACTTGGAATGTCTGTGATCATAATTAGCCTATAAATGACCAATATTTGACTAACACACATATGTTTATAATCAGTTCAAGGTTGCATCCAAGCCACCCTTCACATAAAAAATGTTCAAAGGGTACGAGTCCTCCTTTCCCTTTTATCAACTATTTTAACCTAAACATAACGGACTAGCGGTTTCGGGTCGATACCATATCAATTCATGAACAAAACTTGATATAAAGTACAAAATAATTGCCGTTACACCGTGACGTCATCGTCTCCGACCCAGGTAGGCTATTGCCAACTACGAACTCGTCCCCGTGCTCGACAACTTAGCTATGGAGAAGGAGAATGTGCTCCTCAGATACCTACCCCACCAAAAAAAAAAAAAAAAAAAGGAAAGAAAAAAAAAAGAAAAAGGAAATTCGTATTTTATGCTCTGGCCAGTCCATCATACAGGCCTAGACAATGTAGAGCAGTAATTGAATACATTCCTGTCCTCAATTCAACAGCATGTTTGACTGTTCAAAAAAAAAAAAAAAGAAAAAAAGAAAAAAAAAAAAACGCTTGAATTTCGGAGCGCTTAGTGTACCGTCCAATGACAGTAAGTTCGTCACAGTTTGATATTCATAAAGCTAAATAGCACAGTCACAATTAAGCGTCCCGTGCGGCCTAAATGGTGACATAGCCTACACAGTTTTCTGTTATGGTAGGGTATTTCAACCTCAGTGGCATAGTTTTTGTCTTGTCCTTCATGCGTGGATTCAAGGTATGTTCTTTACAGACTCTAGCCCCCACTTTCTCTTTTGCGACATTCCTAAAGCTTCATTGGAAAAATGTCTATTTTACGTTCAGATGCGAGAAAGTCGCTTTGACAGTGCTTCATTTTAAAATTTCCCCTTACTGAAATTACTGAAGTATCCCCAGAAGACCGTGTCATGATCAGTTTGACGAAATCAAATCATTACTGGGTAGCCAGCTATTCCGAAACTGCAGAGCGGCAACGCACAGATAATACATTAACTTAAGCCTAGAAAATGTAATGTCAGCAGTAAAAATGTCAACTTTATGTTACTTTCGTGCAAGTGTCAGCAGAACGAGTCTATCAGTATGCAGAGTAATTCGCTGACCGCTGGCTGATACGGATTAGACCGGACCGAACTGATTGAACTTGGAACAATGCTGAGTTTTTCGTCCTTCGGTTATCAATCAAGGAATTATCAGGTATATTGCAGCCCTCCAAAAAGGCCGAAACCACTCTCAATTTTTTCCAACAGGCAATAAAAGTAAAATATCTGGACTTGCACGAATTATAATCCGACGTTACAATCACATATAACAGTGTATGAAGGCCTATGTTGTACGCTAGATTCAGTGTTCGCCGGAGGTTGGTGTTCCTTATATGACGTCATTAATGTGTTCGCATGAAATCTCATTTTCGACAGTCTTCTTCCTGGAGATATTTTTTAAAACATTAATTTCTTATTAATGCTTAAGACTTTGAGGGTGATGAAAACAGTTTTGGAAACAGCTTTTTGTGTACTTTCAGGCTAAATAACTCTTTTATTTTAATTTACGTGTCATGGCCACTTTAGGATTCGCAGTTCAGCACTCGTAGGTTCGGTTAGACCTAATTCCTAATACTGTCACACGGTGAGTCTTCGCTTGTGGCCGTCAGTGTGAAGTGTAAGGCGAAGGTAACTCACTCTACTGCAGGCGCGCATCCATGCAGGCCCGATTTGTTTTGTTTACGGCCAGCAAAGGCAGTACATTCAAACCAGTAAGCTGCAAGAGAACTTCCTCGACCATACCAACGTGTGCATGTCCCTTATCAGCTTATGTTCCGTTGAAGTGTTGATTTTGCCTGTAAGGACCCGTGAAGTCACGTGTAAGCTTTTTGCCCAAACTTTCCGGGGGGGGGGGGGGGGGAATTCAACATCCTTGTCGAGACATCATCATTGCTGTCTTATGTGCAGATATCGATGAGCATATCACATGTTCAAAAAAAAAATCACAATTTAAACTAGAAGAGAGCAATTTATCTATTTAAAACAGTTATCGTATATTGTGATTTGTGGTCTGTTTCACGCGTATGTGATGCTCACTAATTTCCAAATAGCCCGACTCGAGCTGCCGGGGATTCCCCCAGTGTTCACCTCCGTCTGGACATTTCCCCTAGGCTCTAAACAATGGTCTATAGGGCGGGTCATAGCCCCACGCCAGGCCCGGGAAACGCTTCGCGCTTCCGAAGCTGTCGTTGGATGGTTTAGCAGGCTGATATCCTCTCCCGCCACTTTGGAATCGTGAATCAATGCCCCTCGATACCGGTTGTTTGGTGCATAATAAATGTCAAACGCATCAAAACTTGAAGACGCAAACTGAAATTGGGTGAATCTAAACAGTGGGCAGTATACTGCAATATTTATCATGCACATGTTGTAAACGTTCTGGCATGATCGGCTAGCATACATAACATTTTTCGCGGTATGCGTAAGGTCGTATTAATTTCATACAATTTTATAGTCTGCCTTCATACTATATCTGCACAAGACTCAGAAGAAGGTAACTTTTCTTTGTCTACTAACAACATAGAACGGGCAACACAAATGTCAACGGGCAACATGGTTGAGTTTTTTACAACAATCAGCAGCAAAATACATTACCGTCCCATTTCCGTATATGACGCTAGTAAGGAAACCTTCAAATAGCAGGCATCTGTACAGTATAACATACCAGACCCACCTCTGTCTACTCAACCTTCGTAAAACACAAAATTTTTCTAGCGAAAGGATGAAAATTAGCACTCTTTACATTAAAAAAAAAATTAAAGAAATGTTGAGAAATCGCGAAACAATTTTTCTAGAATACGGAGAAAACTTTGTAAGTCCCAAAGAAAGCTTTTACAAACCTTGATGTAACGGTTTAAGCTTGGCTTCTGTGATATCTTTTTGCAAATTTTTAATACAACACCATCTACATGTTACTGAGCTCACCGTTGATGCAAGACAATTTGTAATCCCATAGTGCTAGGTCAAACCTTGTCCAATGAAAGTCTCGCATGTTGGCGGGCTTATACATATTCAACGATTTTAATGAATATTTATTACCTTCTTTGAGATGCAGGAGTATGTAAAGTTATCACAACGGCAAACGGCTCTAAGGCAAAGTGAAACAGCCAAGGCTCGGCTGTGTGTTGTGAGGCTTGTTACAACGTCGCCTTACATAATTGTATACGCTACGATTTATGGGTTTAAAATATCACGATGTAGATTGCGACTCCAACCATATAACGCGTTTACCATTTACATTCTTTCCAAAGCACCTAGTCAAAAGTTTTTACATTTCGTATCCCATCTAGTAATACTTCACAAGTACTGATCTGTAACGAATTACGAATGAAAAATAAATGGAATAACACGTCTGTCCAAGAATATTGCAGTTCATGCCGATCGTTGTTTCACAAAACTCAGAACTCCTTTCAGAAGAGAGAGAGAGAGAGAGAAAAAAAAAAGCTAATGGAATTATAACGATAACTGGATTTCCCCTCAGGACTGGGCTGTGAAACTCGAGAAAGTTTGCTTAGATTACAGCAAGAGCGTCAACAGCTTCTAAAAAGTGTGTGAGTGAGGGGGTGGGAGACTGAGGAGGAAATGAGGGGGTGACAATGACCAAAATTTCTTTCAAGTACGAATCACGGTGCCCAGAAGTGAGCTTGGAGGTACGGGGCTCATTTAAGGGTAGCCTTCTGGTATTATTTGGTGGGCTAGATGATCTGTGGAATAATCTAAATTCCCAACGATTTTAAATGATCCTCTAAATGGTCACTTGTTAAATTTCCAACATATTCGAGTTAAATTATATTTAATCGCGATACTGACTGCAAGCTATATGGTATTGCGGCTATGCCTACTATATATTTGTTAGGGTTCTGCAAAAAGTGAAGGGGCGGAATCTCCCAGACTTTCTTAAGTCGGGTCAGATATACCAACCGTCTCCACCTGTCGACGCCCATGCATTTTACAGGTTAATGTTTGGGGTGTCTGACATAGGTTTATGGATCCGTCTTGAAAATTACACTTTTGTGTCTTGCTGCAGGCCACATATAGTACAGGCTATCATGTACTGAAATATACCCAATTAGTGCATACCCGCTACAAACTACTATTATTTTGCTAAGGCCTTCACAAAACGATGATTTCAACAGTCATCAATTACGCATCATAGCTGGCGGTAGAAGGGGGAGGATAAATTCTAAGTTAGGCTGGGCCTATTACACAGGCAGACTGAAATGGCGCAACTTTAAAGACCCATTGGCTCTTTTCATGTTATTAAAGCCATCATGATACTTGGTAGTTTCGCTAATGCATGAATTAAAATACCACGTACGTATCACTGGGAATGAAGATATACACATAACGAACTAGAATTATATATGCAATAATCATTACCGCTGTAGTGACCATGCATGGAGTTACGTCATTCCTTGGTCAGTGTACGTTATTCTGACAAGGATGGGCTGAGGAGGGATGGGCAACTCCATAATGTTCTTGCGGTACGCTGCTTCCATCCGCCGCATAGTCCCATTGTCATTCTAGTCAGGAAGCTCACAAGGTCAAAATGTATCAGTGCATCTTATTTTCAAAGACGGCAGCTTCTGCATGGGCTAAACAGATAATTCCAAGTCAATTTTCTGTATTAAATCACTAAATCATTGGCTACTTTAAACATGAAAGTACTACTTCGAGGTAGTACTTCCATGTATTAAATGACCATGATACAAGGCAAAACCGTTTTATAAAATCAGTAATAGAATCTTCAAGTTTATCACAGGACAACAAGCACATCGGTGTGGGGACAATGATGGGATGATATTGGGTGAGGTGGGAAAAGTTTGGATGAGAGGCTTCGAGAAGGGCCTAGTTTTGCATAGGTAGTGGGGTATTTTCATGATGAGGAATTCTTGAGAGGACCTTATATAGAGTGGGAGATTTCAAGTAGCAGAGTTGGGAGGGGATTTGGGGAGAAATGGAAAGGGTAAGTTAGGTAGAATGGATGCACAGTAAAACTGAAAGGTGGGTCCATTTAATTAAGTGGCCAGTGGTGCAGCCAGAAAGTTTTTTATGATGGCTCCTCGAGGGCACCACCATTCCATGGGGAAGCCCTCAAACAGATATTTTAACTCTTGAATTTTCTAGTGGGCTCCTGGTTGGGCAGAAGATGGCGGATGTCGCTTATTAAACCCCCATTGGCTATGCCACTGGAGCGGACATAAATAACTTTTCATTCCTCAAAGTAAAAGCATATTTCTTCTTCTCTCTTCCACCCATTTAACTCCATTTAAATTGAAAGTTTGAACAAGAGAACCATTGCAGTGTTTCTGTACAGGTGACTGCAAAAGAGGACTTTAATTTACTTCTCAAGGAATTTCTTGGCAAATTTCTTCATCAGTGTTGTGATGGGCGGAAACATTTGACAGGTGAGTGGATTTCTGACTGACACTTGTTTGATGAAAAATTCATAAAACATTTTCGTCACATCTGGGGGTCAAAATTTGAAGACCTTCCTCTTCAAGCCCCCATTCAGCAGTGGGTAGCCTGTTCTTCACAGTTATAGTTAGTTAGATGAGGTTTTACGGCCCAGTTTCCAACCAACTGGTTCAAGTCGAGCCGGCCACGGCATTTTTTCCAGTTGTGGCTCACTGGCTTGTTTTCCCTTACTCCATTGCTTCACAGTTATAAAAATGAACACAAGGACAGTGCCAGAGGGGTGGGGGGGGGGAGGACTGAGTGCCCTATCATCAGAGAAAATGGATTCTTCTCACTGAGGAGCCACAATGATATCCATATTTTTTTTAGCCTATATCTTTATTAAAAAAAAACTGTTTACCAGATCTGGTCACTAGTTTGTGCATTTGTGCATGATGCTAAAGGTCCATACTGGTCTACACTGTACCACAGGAGAACTGGGGTAGTTAGAAAGTTCTTTTGGAATGAAAGTAATTACAATTTGGAGTACCAAACTTTCTGGCTTCAGCCAACTATGGTAAGGCTCAGGTCAGCTTCCTATACCCCCCCCCCCCACACACACACACACACATGCACATCTGAAACTCTATAGTGACTGGGTGTTCTGCGCCACAATAAATTTGAAAGGTAAAGATGCTAAAGACTCATTGGATTGTCTTTTCTGTACATTTGTTGGCAAAGGCAAAGTTTTAAAGAATCTCTTATAGATATTGTATAAACCCTCTGTAGTATAATTGTTACAATGTGAATGAGAGGAAATGTATTGATCCATAGCAGGTGACTGCATGTTTTGTAATTCCAAAATATTAGCCTGAGGGTCTTTAATTGGACAAACATATAAATGAAATTTATTAGATGAAATTATATAACTGTATATTAATCAGGGGCATAGCAAGCAGGTAGACTGGGTGAACAATTTCCAGGGGCCCCCTACCAAGATCAACAGGAAAAAAACTTTGGGGGTTTTGGCCCGGCTATGATGCATATAATATTATGCAGGGTTTATTTCTAAGTTTTATTGTATCGACCGACTGCATGGTCAAGTGGTTAGAGCATCAGACTTGCAGCCAGAATGTCAGGGGTTCGAATCCTGGCTGGGTCATACCAAAGACTTTAAAAATGGAACCTACTGCCATTGTGCTTGGTGCTCAGCATAAGCAATGGAGCAGGGTAAACTAGCCAGTGAGCCACAACTAGAAAAAAGGCCGTGGCCGGCCCGACCTATACCAATCGGTTACAAACTGAGCCATAAAACATCTAACTAACTAGCTATAACAGCGTCAATAAACAACAGGAAAAAGTATCCCATATAGTACTAAACACTGTGTCTTTGTTAATTTGTGATTATTCGCGTGGATAGCCAGAGAGGGCTTATGCAATTGGGATTGTGATACCATTGATTTGGGCCCCTCGCTCTTCCTTGTCCAAGGGCCCTAGAGGGTCTTGCTATTCCCCTGATCTTAATTAGTCAGAGATTTGAAAAAAAAAAAAATGGAATTATAAGTAAAAGTTGGGGGACTGCCCTAGAGTGCCCTCAAGATTACAACCTGGGGAGTATTCTTAGGTGATTATCACTTTTTACATCCCCAAAAAACCCCCCCCCCCCCAAAAAAAAAACAAAAAAACAAACAAAAAAAAAAATGTCCACAGCTGTAATGATTTCAGTTACAGTAATTAAGGTATAAAATTCTTTTTCATTTGGCCTGAGTTATTCAGCTTTATCCACTTTCATCATTTTTAACTGCAATCATGTCTCACAAACAATAGCAACTGAGTTCACTGATGCTCCACCAACTGAAATGACACTTCCAACTCTTGGTATATTGGCCAATTTAACTTCAGAAACTAAGTACATCAATTCCGAAGAGTATCAATATTGGCTAGAATTACAGCAATCTATTATTTTCCCACTGGGACATGGATGACTAAAACAGATGTCTTGACTAGATTCAAATTTTGGTATGTCCAGGGCATTCTGGGCACAATTGGCAAACCTAGCCTCATAAATGGTAGACTGTACAGTATTTTGTACTCCTGCAATAACCAAAGGCAGAAATCTTAGGAGTAGAATGAGGAGGACATGACCAACCCCCCCCACCCACCTATTCAATGATGGTGCCTATGATCTCCTCTTGGCCAGTCAATGCAGCTATACCTGCAGGGTATAACTGCCTCTGCATGTTTTGCTAAGGCTTTTCTACTTACTTACAATTGTTAAGCTTGCAAAATGTGCGCCGCAAAATGTTTGACAAACTTTTCTGTTTGTGAATACAGACTTAGCAAGAAAGGATGCGCATGTTACTTATGCAACTTTTTTTGGATAGGCATTTTTTGAGAAAATGACCCTTGGCCATGATAATCACATTCATATATCTAATTGCTTTACTACACACTATTCACTTCCTGACTCTGGCCAAATTTTTATTTATTAATGCACAAAATGTAGGCTCTACATTGATTTTGCTCCCAAATATGACGTACAGAAACAATCCCAGTATCTGCTCTTTCTCCAGCAAACCTGTCCCATGGTCGCTAGAGAGCACACTGATTCTGTGGACAGTGGAGTGTATTACTCCCCCATCTATTGGCTGTACTTCTAGTATACCAACATCCCTCCTCACAAAACTTCCTAGGATATGAATGAAAAATGTCAGAGGCAGATCTGGGAGGGGGTTTCCAAAGGTTTGGGCCGCCCTTTCTTAGCACGGACTGCAAAAAGAAAACAAAAATACTAATAGGGTGTTCGATTTATTTTCTATCACAAATCAGTTGCAAACTATGCAAATTTTCATGAATCCTTTGCAAACCATCACAATTTCCACGAGCTCAGTGTGTTGTAAGCCCGTTTTTCACTGCAGTACATGGGATCCGATATGATCCAATAGGATACAACACATTAAAAATGTCTCTAGGCCTTTCAAAAGGCAGCTGACTTTATCTTCTTCACTCAGTGATACTCCAATGTGATCTAACAAAGCATCAATTCTGTCTCATCATCAATCACAAAATATATTGCTTGGTTATTGTCCTCAGCCATTCTACAGAAGAGAGAGGTGGGTAAAAAATGTTTATGTGGTTCTTTTATATGTTTAATGTTGGTGAAAGTTGAAAGTATTTGTTAAAGTACAACCACGGCCCAATTTCGCAAAAAGTTATATTCACAATCAAACCAGTTAAACTCCCTCAAAAAAAAAAACAAAAAAAACCAAAAAAAAAAACAAAATAATATATTGTTACCCACCTCTTTCTTCTATAGAATGGCTGAGGACAATATAACCAACTTCCTAATTTTCCACCTTTGACCCACACTCGGTGGCTAAATTTTCGTTCCCGCCCTGAACACAAATTTGCAGGAGTCACTCGGCTGCACTGCCACCATTGGCCTGTAAAGAGAAAATTGGGCTGGGGCCATGCTCTATGACTCCGCCTTCACAATGTGTCAAAGAAGCAATATATTAGAGAAAGTGAGAGAAATTAAAAGTTAATGTCTTTTTACCTCACTCTCTCTTCTGCTTGGCAAAAAAAATGTAAGAATTGCACTTAGATGCAAGTTTTTGCAGATGCCTTCAAGGCTATTTGTGGCAAATCAACTACACACTGATAAAGACTCGAGTCAAGTTGTTTTGTTGTTCCAAAAGGGGGAATTCTCAAGAATTTGGTGGAGTATTATTTTGTTGATCATCCGTCTGCCTCTAAACCCCCTCATTAGTTATTTGTTGATCGTATATCCATATAACTTGCAGCTGTACGGCCCAATAATATCTCTAAATGGCAAAATCTCATTTTTCATAAATAATTTGCTCTGGTCATGCATGCATGGTTCCTTCAGTTTTGGTCAGCAAATAAAGGTGGTATTGCTATTGCTGGCCTTAGTCACAATAAATGGAAATCCTGGTGTCTCAGTGAATTGCAGTATTATACTGCTATTTAACTATAAGCTAATGAGCACAGTGGCTAAGAATGCATGCAAAGCATGTAAGATCAATAAATTCCCACATCACTTTTTAATCATGTTAGCTGCATGAACATTTAATGACAGTAGTAGTAGAAGCACATACAGTTTATACCAATGAGTTGATTTCAACAGTCTGTGAGAGTGAATATTACAAGATTACAATGAGCCACAGTACTGTAAGTGGAAACAGCTAAATATACAGTTGTGTGAAAGGTGCTAGCTACGTAGAAACTGGAGTAACTGAGAACAATATGTCCTACGATCTGGCCTGAAGTCATTGATCTAGCTGTCTGTATGGCAAGAACTTAAGCAATGAAATGTAATTCAAACATTATGTCATTCATGCCTTTGATCCAGTTATTGCGAAGGAACTAACAGTTTTCAAAGTCAGGAGAATACAACAAAAACTTAAAACAACATGACTTACCTCTGTTGTGAAAATTTCCCCTAATCTTTTGTAAAACTGATAAAATGACATGTTAACTTCCTAAGTTGAATGCACACTGTAACACAGATGAAGCGTTTGCATTTAAAACCACTTTTATCAGTAATATCTCTTTTCATGTACTACATCTGTGACCTCAGTGAGGACACAAACTGAATACCTGATACAAGTATTTTTCACACTGGAGTACAAGCAAAGAACTGTAACAACAATTTAGAACAAAGGAGAAGAAAATGCTATGAGCTTGTGCTAATTTTTCCTTCCGCACTATGAACAGAATGATCATCTAATAATTACCAGAGGAGATTGGTTTGGGAAATTTCAAATTCAAGCCATGGGTTGGAAATGAGATATACCTAACATAGACAATAGAAAAGTTAGGTTTGAGAATCACCTTTTTAAAGGCTTCAATTCAGCATGTACGTACAGAGATATGCGAAACAACTGCATTTTCGCTGTACAGCGGAAGCACCCTCACTTTTTTTGTGGGTTCAATGGCTTATAAGCACACAACGATAGACTGTGTCAGTATTCTCCCTTCAATTTCTATGGTTAGCTACAATCTTTACAGAATGAATAGGTGACATGAAAGTTGTCATGACCTTTTATGCTGTTATATCTTTGGTATCTACAAGGAAAGAGTGTAAAATACATTTGAACATATCATTCCAAGTACTGCATGAGCATTCGAACCACTGTCTCCATTATTTGTTTTGACAAATTTTAAGTAATGTTACACAGCTGTTATATACTGTTGGCAACATGCACTGGCCATGACCCAATAAATCCTACTGTACCCGGGCCATTGTGACTAATATACAATTTCAGGTTTGTCATGTTGCTGTCCTCTGATTCTTGCTAGGATCATTAATTAGGCATAAAGAGGGGATCACACCGGATGTTGCACTGCACTGCCCTGCGCTGCACCATGTTAGGAAAAAGTTAAACTAAAGGAAATACTTAAAGGTGGTAGTGCACACAAAAGGTGTGATCACACCTATTGTACGGATTGTGTGCACGGCACAGCACAGTGCATGGTGTGATCCTTTAATTCTTAAAAGGAGAAAAATGTAGTGTGGCATAAGTGGCAACTTGAACATAAACCAATGATAAACAGTGATGTGTTGACAGTTTAATTAGTTCAGTGGTATATTGCAATTTTTCAATGACACTACTTTTGACAGGGGCAGGGGGGGGGGGAACTGAGCACATTTACCCCATGTAATTGTTTTGTGTGTAAAGGAGCTAGTTTCTGCTTGAATTTCCACTGCACTGCCTATATAGTGGTGTTTATATGAAATATGTTACTTAATGCCAATTTACTGCTACACTTATTTTCCTTCCCCCCCCCCCTCCTTGAACTTTATATTCCAATTGATGGGATTATCTGAAGTAGTCTGAAATTAGCCTGTACTTTGATGCCTTGAGCTTCTTTCCTGCTCTCTCCTATAGGCTCCACTTTGTACAGGCTAAATATATAAAATGAATGACGGGCAAGCTATAGCTACTGTCATAGGTTTCAGGAATTGGTTTACACAATAGGTTACTATAGTTTAGGTATGCATGCTGTGTACACTACAGGAATACTACCTGTTCCACATAACACCACAATATACAGAAAATAAATTTCCACAGGCCTTGTATATAGTGAGAAGCAAACATATATATAATTCACCTTTACAGGCATGACATGTATCATTCTAAAATAAAAACTATTAAGTGATTATACATTATCATTGTACCATAATACATATTCACTGCATCAGATGCTTATAAGTTTATAGGTATAGTAGTAGAGTCATCTGAAAACAAACTGCATGGATCTTTAAAAGATGTATGTTAATGGAAAAGGTATAGCATGTAGGCAGTGGAACCCCCCCCCCCAGCCCCCGGCCATCATTTGGGAAGAATTGACCCTTAGTTGTACAAATTCCAAAACTAACCTGGTTTGGATGCATGAGCATTGATACTTACCTCCTATATTACTAAACCTATGTATTTTCCTTATTGCCTGCAATTCCTAAGGTAAAGGCTTCCTGCCATAGAGGGCGCCCCTTTTCTATCCTGCAAGGCTCCTATTGCAGCATCATTTTTTCTTTGCCTTCTCAATGTACACGATTCCTCTCAGCTTTGGATTGACTTTGGATTGACCTTTGGATAATTTTAATTTTTTGGAGCTATAGGGAGGGAAGACATAGACTTGCAACTATACAGTACTTTACTACTACAAATCAAAAAGTCACTGAATAAAAAATTAGGAGCCCCTCTCCCAATTGATAGTAGTTTCATATGCCAGTAGGGGTGAATGTATAGGAGTCTACATGTATATGAATTGAAATATGATGAATGTAAACACAGGAATGATGACAATCAATGGGCCATGGTTGAATATGTGGATAAAGCTGGGAATGGGAGGGGATCAAGACAATGGCATCTTCTCCCCAATTTCTTTATATGCAATAACAAGTCCCACAGCTGACAGTTCTATTCCCATGAGAGAACTGGTTTTATTTTGATGATCCATAAATGTCTATCTCCCCACAGCTATTTTACATAATATCTTATTAAACTGCCCTCCTGCCCTCCCAAATTATTACTGGACCTATACAACCTGCACACAGGATGACCATATTCTTTGTCCATAAAACCATATATACTGAATTAACTGGCAATGACTTTTGTCCTTAAATATTACTATGCAAATAATGTTAACAAAAAGTTTTCTAATGGGAATGCAAGCCATTTCAATTACACTCCTAAGCTGGCTTACTCATCAGACCTCGATATCAGCTATGATCATGCGCGCATGCAGCTGAGAGTAATTATTTCATCCCATAAGTGACATACTTTAATGCATCACTTCTGTAGTAGGCACAAGAAGTAAAATACAGAAGTAACTACACTAGTATGGTCAAACACAAAGCATAAGACAGTATTCAGTTTATTCATATATTTGACTTGAATGACCATATGCAAGGAAAGATATTAGCCAGCATGTTGCATGCATGACTACCAGATATGAGCCTCCTTAATAATACACAATATCCATGAAGATGATCCTTCACCAAATGGATGTTAATTAGTATTTGGTATAGCCAATTAATAAATGTATGCCATGAAGCCATATATGACATGTTGAAAAGTTGTGAGTAAACATATTGCAGACAAGGTATATGCTACCATACATGGCAAATATTACAGTAGAGTTTCCTGAGTTATGTGCTCATGCAGGGACATATATTTTGATATGTATGGATTCCTGCACAACTAGGGTTGCTCTTACATTATCTACAGCAGTACTATACACACTAAATACCTGCACAGTGTAACCAAGCTCCTAGTCAAGGGGTGGGGGGAGGGGAACCATATATGGCAAAGAGGTTAAGCTTCCTAGGAAAAAATTTGCCCCTCTAGAAAATTTCAAGTTGCCTTTACTTAAACAAATTTTAACACATGTCACTCCCTTCCTCCACCCCCCAAAAAAGTTTTCCCCCCTTGAAGCCATCTTGCTCACTTTAGTACCATCCTTATCTTTCTATGGGCCGGTAACAGATGCATTCAAGTTTTTTGGTACACATTTTCTAACCTTTTTTGTCAAAGTTCCCTTGACTCTCCAGCGAAGAGCCAATTCAAGGGGCAAAACCAAACACTACCCCTGGAGTTCTGCTCCCAGAAGGAGGTACGTCCTAGAAGGGACTGTGACAAGAGACGTCCCCAACAAGGACAACAAAACATAACTGAATTAACAACCTCTCAACCCTTGGATCTCAAAGGTCTGTCATGTATGGATTCTCCACTGGCTAAAGTTTGCAACATATTCTTTAACTGGTATGATGAAGGCCCAGGCCAGAACACTGCTGGCTTCATTTCAAAGATTCCAATGCAACCAATGGGAAAAAAACAGTTTAAGTAGTCATACATATGGTGGAAGGTGTATATGTACCTGTGTGAGAAACATATGTAATGGATTGCACTTCCATTAGGTCTGTGGATATATTAATGTTATAGCTGCCTGTTTGATGTAAAAAGCTTCAAAAACATTAAAAATAGTCAAAATTTCCATAAAAATCCACCAAAGTATTGACCATTTTACAAGACAATACTGTTTTTACAATCACATCATGAATGAACAAACAGGAGCTACATATGCAAATTAGGGTAACATAGAAAATGGGAAGAGAACCCATGGATAGGATTTTAAATATAGCATAATACACAGTCATCATGGACCGAAAAACTACGGTTCAGATGATCTTTGCACAACTCAAATACGGTCACCACACTATGAAACTTACTCAAGGTATTTCATTCGTATGAATTAAGCCCTCTTAATGCCCAACTTCCAAGGTGGTTAGAGTAGTACCTTATCTTGTCACCAACACAGTCAAGTGTATTATCTTGATAATATTCATGGGGCATTTTAAAGAAAACCAATAAGATTGCCAGTGTAGTGCATCTAAATTTTCAGTGCATAAGAAACCATGGCAGATAAAAAATGTCAAGTTTATCTATCTTTTTATTTATCTTTATATGTTATCCTTTTTTAACCTTTATTTCAAGGCCTTAGTTGTAATGTTGGCATTCCTGTGGGGTTTCGTTTGGAAGCAGGTATTTCACTACTTAGAAAATGTCTACATTAAACACCAAACCAGAAACTAACTGGTACGGTATTTTACAAATGATTTATAAAGGATTTTAACAAAGGAAATACAAACTCTTTGCAACACTCCACATTATAATTTCTGCACACTGAGAAATTTCAGAAATGGTCAAAGTTTGAAAGAGGTGAATCTTCAGAATGGTAAACGATATTCAAATAACAGATTTTACATCACAAAATTTCAGTCCATCATTGTTGAGTAAAAACAGTTATTCTGTTTACATGTCCACAGATTTTTGAGAACATTAAAGGTCTGTTGACATGAAAATTACATGGTTGGATATTTGATGTAAACAGCATTGAAAATCCAGAAAATAGCTGCCGTTCCCATTACAATCTATCAAATATTAACCACAGGGTAATTTCTATTTCACACTTGTATCATTTGTCCACTGGTAGCAGTGTTACCCTCTGAGGAGTTTATTATGAAAGATAAAATTGTTTTCTTGAGAAATGTTGATATCAGTTTCCAAACTGTAAACCATCTGATCAGTAATTAAGAGATTATTCATAAAAGGTTAACAAAAGAAATATTAACACTGTTCAACACTCCATATCCTAATTTTTGCATAGGCAATGAGTTGCCTTTGAAACCATCAAAATTTGAGGAGGTATATCTTGAGAATGGTTAAAGATATTGAATTAACTGTCGATGGATCTTTCATTGGAGGACTTAATTCTTTAACAGACAAGTGAAACGCTCTTTTTGGTGGCATGTCACAACACCTTTAAGAACAAGAAGACAACTGCTATTAGGCCAAGGCCTATAGCCAGACAAGGTACTGAATGGGGCAAATAATTTTTGAGAGGGGCCAAATGTGTAAAAATGTATTAAGTCAATGCCAACTTAAAAACCCTCTAGAGGGGCAAAAAAAAATTTCCAGGGGCCCCCCTGGCCTACCCTTTACTATGGACCTCATTAGGCCTACAGTTACTGTCACAGTATTGTTTGTTCAATTCATGGCCCTCTCAACATGGTGACCAAAGCAGCTATAATTGCCTACTCAACTGTACCTCTTTGTCAAGAAGAAGAGAAAAAAGAATAAAATAAAATAATGCTAATGTTGTTTTTGCTAAAATCTGCCTTTCAGATCCCTATAATGGGTTTGATGTAAGATATTTTTTATGAAATGAGCCTACTGCCATTTAAAAAATACCTTAAGAACTGCCCTGGTTAGTTGTAATGATATAGTAGTCTACTTATCTCATCAAAGTTTGTATGTACTGAAAATAAATCATATCAGACAAACTTTCTGCCCTTCCAAACTCTTTTAACTCTAAATAATGAAACATGCTGCCCTTCCAAAATTGGAAAGTTGGCTACAAGGCTAAATTTGGGTACCATGAAATTCAGAAGATGATCCTTCCTTGCACTCAGAATACAGTAATGTTGCAAACAAATGTGCATGCTCATAAGAGGATTTAGTTTCTAACTTATAGGACAGACAAACATTGCCAAAAAAAAAAAAAAAAATGGTTGACCTTAAGGACACACTAGCTGAGCCATGCTGGCATCATATACATACACCTCTAAAGACAAGCCAGTGTTGCCACGGCTGACTGGGGGTGGTGCCCTGTAGCCAAGGGTGGCCAGGGGCAGTGCCCCCTAAATTATTTTGCCCTAGTACATGAAAAAAAAAAAAAACCATGACCTTAATATTTTGTCCCCCCACACAGGCACAAGCTTTCATTAAACAAAGTTATTGTTCTCTGATCTTTGCAGGCAAATCCGACCCCTCCCCCCCCTTCATCCCCCATAATCTCATGTTTCATACTGTGAATGCAAGAGAGGTGTGGTATGGGAGTTTTGAAAACTTTACATTTGCCATGAGGTAACTCATACATTTATCTGTTTCAATATTGTTTATCTCTGTCAGGGATGATGTCACTTCTGCTTGCCTCAAGTTCCCTTTAGGCTACATATTGTAACTTCATCTGCTAATATATTTTGAGATCTAACCATACATCAGAATTAATTGAAAAGTTTACCAGAATGCATTGATTTGGTTCCTCTTTCACATATCAAAAGTATATTTGGCCTAAACAAAGTCTTCCCTTTACCCAAAAGGGTCATTTCTACACCTTAGGAACAAAAGAAAAATATCTGATAAACTTTCATGGGAAAAGGCCCCTTGGGTTGTTTGTACTCAGTGTTACATAGCTGGAGATGAATGACATTGGCATGGTGTGTGTATGTCAGGCACTACACCTCTCTGAAGTATGAGAGTATAGTATCATGCTGCCAGCAGAATGCGACTTTTGTTGAGGTCAGTGTAGGTTTATACCTACATGTTCTCAACTGTTAGTAGTATTCTAAATTTACACATAAGAAAAAAATAAGGCCCTCATTCACTCAAATGAAATGTTGTACCATGTTAACTTCATGATTACACATAATCAGTATAGCTCAGAATAAGTGCTGCACATTGTTCTAAGCCATCATCATAGTTGCAATTATGCAAATTAGTTGATGGCACTGATAGACTCACTTTAGGGTACTCCTGAAAAAATCAATCCTCCCAGAATGTTCTTGAAAACTAAATTTGCTCTTTCATTCACATATATTCCTTCCCCTTCTGAAAAATATGCCACATCCCTCATAAAGCCACCGCAGCAGCCTTCTCTCCTCCCCCCCCCCCACTCCAATAAAAATACCCCTTGTTTAGCTGAAGATCCACTGACTGAGACTTTCAGTGATATTTTATTCACACTGAATTGCTTTACCATGGTTTTCTTGAGGAGATTACCCTTGGACCATGCACTCTTCAATGACTTAAATAGCAACTTGTGATTAACCCTGTAAGCTGATGTATGATCAGTGCCGACACACTTGACATTTAATTTGATAAATTTTCCTCTGAGTAGGAAAAGGGGGACTCTTGATGGTGGAGGGGCGGAAACTGTCTTTCACCCCCCTCCCCACTTTGGATGGCATGCTAGAATATATATATAGGCCTACCACCTGTAATATACCAGTATACCGGCCTCCAGATGTTATCAATATTCCTTTCCAGAGAGCATAGATGTACTGCAGCTGTTGGGTGTTCAATGGTTGGCAAAAAACAAAGATTTCTATTTTATTTAATGTAAAGTTTCATTTTTTAACTTGAGTTATGGCATACGAATGTTCCTTTTATTTTTGGTCATTTTATTTATTTTTTTTTAAATTGCTCTTTCAGGTAAAAAAAGGTGAAAAATTTCACATCAAAACTTCATGTTTTGGTCTAGGGGGTAGGACGAGGTGCACAGTCCAAAAATTGTTCCACCCCCCCCACTCTCATATTGCTTCCTACGCTTATGATTCTGGCATAGTATACATGCATGGAAGTACTACTTCCAGGTAGTTCTTACATGGTATATAATGTGACATCTTAAACTCCTACTTACCAGGGTAGATATAGAACTAGTAAGCATCTAGACCCTTAGGGTCTCAAGTCAGGTGGAGGCCTGCGGACCATTTGCAACTTGTGATGTGAATTAAAATGTCAATTTTAAAATTGGAGGGGCACAAAAATTAGATAAGAAAACAAAGCACCCAACAATGTTTTGGTTATTGTGGTTATTAGTAAGAATGGCCCTTGGCCTACAACATTTGCTCACCCTGATCTAGATAACTGCAAACTGAAACAGCTGTATGGTCACTAAAAAGTTATAAATGAAGAGTAAAAGCAAGAGTGCAGTCAAACAGGTAACACTTGATCTGGACTTCATTTCACCAAATTTTTCATTACAAAGTTTTTAATTTTTTTGTTGATGTAAAGTGATTGATACCCTATGTAAAACCAATGCAAGCGACAGAGAAGGGAGGGGCACTGGTAATTTCATATTTGCCCCTCTGATCCCTATGCTGCCTATACATGCTACGCCAACCTCAAGATTTTATTCAGCATTGCATGATACTGAGCAGGAATTTTCATTAGTTATGAAATGAAATGGTACAGTCTAAGAAATGGTGTACAGTAAATCATATGAAATGATATGCCTACTGAGACCAGAATTAAATGTGTCAACAAATTCACTCAAGAAACTTGAATTCTAGGCCAAAAATATACATTTTTTTATTGAAGGGAAGATTGCATTTCACACACTATTGTTACATTATGAGAAGACAAGTCTGCTCATGCCTGTATCATCAAAACACAATTGACTTGTTATATTCCTCAATATTCTGCCAGAGATATGTCAACAGCTTAAATCCTACTGAAGAGTGGACTGGTTAAACTAAGCCGATAGACTTACAGAGTGCCCCACACTCCAGGAGGAGGGGTTTTGAAGACTACCTTCAATTGCCTATGTAGCACCCTTTAGGGTGGGGTCATGGGTTCTGCCAGGGGAAGCTGAAGGCTGGCCCCTGGTAAAGTCAATTAGATGTGACACAAAATAGCAGAAGGAAATCTAGATAATTAGAAAGGGCTGTACTTTCGGCTTAACTTAGATTTGATGCAAACTTTTGAAAACTAGCAACTTGCCTAACAGAAATACAAAAGCATAAATTAACAAAATGCACTTTACCTTTTAAATTTACAGGAGGGGGCCGGCCAACTCAAAAACTTATTACATTTCTTAATTACTTTACGCAGAATATAACCCTTGACAAAGGCAAAACGGCAAGTGCCACATACACCAATCTCTCTTTACAACCAAAACACAAACCTTCCCTGGAATGAAACACGTATAACTTATTACATAACTTTTCGAAATGAAGAATGTACATGAAGAAGGAAATAACCCCAAGACAATTTCAAGCAACCAGAGGGCGCTTCACCAGGCATGCCTTGCACATGGGCAGAACAGTCAGTATCACTCAACATCTTAAATTGAAAAATCCAAATGAAATGAATATTACTTTGATGTTAATGAAAAAGGAACACATGTGATATTCTTGATAAGTGAAATTTTTTTGAAATAGGTCAGGAACAAATAACAAAGTTGGACCTTTCAATTTTTTTTGCTTAATCCAGAACTACGTGTAATATGGTATGTACAGAGAAAGAATTGTTTTATTAGATAAAACTGTATTATGTGAAATTAAGCTATAAGGACAGTTGTATAGTCTGCCAATGTCAAGTGAAGTACTGGAGACTGCTCATAACATTCCTTTGCTGTTTTTTAAAGTTGTTTGCATGTAGCTGTTTTTTTACTCAGTTGGACCCACCCTTTTTCCCAAGTCAAAGTATAGTATAGGCCTACAACCTTAAAGTATCTGATGACCTTTGCTCTCTGAGTTTTGTTCTGAACAATACCTCTCATATGGAGCAAAATGCAAGCATTTTATGCATATATTGCAAATATTATTCATCTGTTACAATTGGTGAAAGTTGAACAGCATTTTGTACGCACTGTGACTTTTCATTTGGAGAGGATGCACAATTTTAAGAAAATCTTGTTAGAAATTGTGTATATAGAGCAAGGTTGCATGTTATGGGAACAAAAGAGTTTTTATTTGTGAATTACGCTCGTTTCATGTTCTTGAAATACATCAATTAGGTGTGACAGACTTTCTTCATGTGTACCTCTGACACTGAAACAAGAAATATACCTTCCTGTTGACATGTGAACAGAATGTAAAAGACAAATAGAGTCAACATACCCACTTGAATTTACTTACTTGTGGATATATTTGCAAAAGTGATAGTTACTCAAAACTTTTAGTGAAAATAAAATCCATGTTTTATCCATATGTACTCAGTTTTCATTGTGAAACATCATATACTTGTGAAGCAACTGAAGGGGGATTTAATTGATGAATTCAACTGGTCTTTGGCCCGTGCGTGCGGGGGTGATAACATATGCCCTTTAACCTTATAACGTGTTCATGGTCTATGCCTGTAATTTATTTTGTACCTTTTAAACATTTCCAGCATTTAGACTGACCTTTAATAAATGGCTGGCCAGGGCTGATCAATGAACCCAAGAAGCCCATTATGGCTGAAAATGGCCTTTAAGCCACACGGAATTAAGCTTTTGCAATTGGGGACCAGGTTTGGAATGTAATATTGCATGGATCGCTTGCTGCTTTGTTGTAAAGTGAGGTCCAAAGTGATTTAATTCTGCCATATAATATGTACTGAAATATTATGTATAGTTAACATTTACAGTCAAAATATATGAATACATCCATATGCTGACAAACCATGCATTTTGCCGTAACAATTGTTAGAGGCACCATTTATTCACAGGTGTACTTCATAACTACCTTCCACATTCACAATGAATTGAGTTATGGGGAGAGTGCAACTCAATATGCAATTCATTTATATGGTTTGTGTTTGCTATGACACAAAGGTATGTATGGTGAATATATCAATGGAGGGTATATATGTGAACAGTGAATTAAATCATTGTGTCACATAGCTGTAACAAGCAGGTGTCACATAGCTGTAACAAGCAGGGTTCACTAGCTATGAAGGTTCACCAGACTGAAGATCCTATCTTTAACTTAATCCTAATCCTAACAATGATGATCCTTACCAAAACCCTAAACCTACCAAAGAATAATCCTAACCCTAATCCTTAACATCATTCTGTATCTAACAATCCTAACCCTACTTCTAACACAAATTAGATTCGCATCCAAGAAAATCTTCAGTATATAGCGGACCTTCGATCTAGTAAACTTTCAGTCTAGTATGTGGGCTGGGGAGTCCCCTCCCCCCTCTGTAACCATTAGGCATCACAAAGTGGTTTACGAAATAGTCGTATATGACTATATTTTACCTCAAGTTGATCACATGGTTACTACACTGAGACATATTATTTCAACACAGCATGAAAATTGATTATTTATCTGTCCTAGATTTTATGTTTTAACTTTATCAATCAAATTGTGTAAGATGAATGCATGAACAGCCAACATGACTGAATTCATGCAGTATTACTGCTAGTGTCCCAATAGAAACAAGAACACTGGATGACTATAGTACTGTTGGCTACATTGTGTGGAGAAATTAATTCTGAAATTTAAATCCTTCATTCTACCCACTTAAAGAAAGTTATGGTAATGATTTTGGTTGACATGCATTAACAGACAATGGTAGCCACCAGTGTGAAAATGATAACAAAGGGATATTTTGGTGGTCACTCCACTTGATTAAACTAGACACACAATGCTCATCTACATAGAAGGGGCTTAAAAGGCAGCATAGTTTATTTCAGTAGTCACATATTATTTTGATACCGAAATTACATTGAAAAATAAACTAGTTAGTATTTAAGTGACAACAATCCATAATTGTGTTTGATGAAATATTTTGGAAAAGAAGATGCCTATTATTGTACTGTTCACTTCACTTCCATTAATATTTTTCTGATTCTTTCTTTTCTCTTAATCTTTCTGAGCACTGAACCAAAATATTTGGCCAGGACACAGTGTTCTTGCCACTTGTGTTTCCAGAATGGATGAATCCCAATAAATAATTAATTACAGTGCAAAGTATATTTGCCAGCATACTCAACATACTGTATATATGTACACAGTGGTTACAATATAAATCTGGCAGGCATGTGTATACTCAGTGTAATCTGCTGGCTGTACATGTTTAAGCACATCATACATTTGACTGCTGAGCCTGGGCCAAGAAACAGTAATACTTTGCCGTGCATGAAGTGTACATACATGTCTACATGTATCAAGGTATATTTAGAAATCATAGGACAGGTATCCAGTTTGAGGGGTACCTGTATACATGCCTGCACAGCTGCAAGAAGCAGGAAGCCGTTTATATCATGAACTTGTTTAGCTGTGTGTGAAATGAAGTATGTCAATGAGGCAGCACTCTACAATAAAAAATATATGAAATTATGACAGCATCCTGTACATGATGAATTGATTTTCAAGTAATTAAATAGAGAAAAAAAGTATGGAATTTATAGACATAAACTTGAATGAACTTGAATAAGGCCATTTTTAAAGTCGATCCCTATACATCATATGTTTTCATTTCAATAACAACCGATTTTCTGTTCAGAAATTACATAGGAGAATTAATTTACATAGTTCAAACTATAAATACTCAGATATGACTAGGAAAACTATACAGCTGTCGACTATGTGATTCCAAAGTAACTATATGGGTATAATGTACTCTAAAAAAAAAAAAAATATCCTTTTGGTTTTGAACATCCTACTGTAGGCCTATATAAACAAATATTACACAATTTACAGAAAACCATCTGTTTAAAAAATTGAGATGATTGTTAAGTATGTTTGAGCTCCCATGAATGCTGTAAGATCTTCTAAGTTATGTGACTGTATATGCAAAATTGTACTTAGTATGCATATGAAATGATCAAATGAAACCTCAAACTGTAAAATGGAGTATTCACTTATGTAAATGAGGCTGATAATAAAGGCTTCTGAGTGGAACAAGCCTGTTTGTTTTATATGGAATACAAAACTGCAGAATGGACCACGTTGAAATCATTGTCAACCACATTTCAGTGGTACATGTATGTAAAATTGTGTCCATTCATTTAAAAGGGTTACTGACAATCTAGGTCTATACAGTTGTGAAAAAGTAGACAAATGATACTTATGCTATGTTTTAAATTATTATTGCCCACATTTCGGGTAGTTAATTCCCTTTTACAAAGGCATTAGAGGTAGAACCAACATATCCAATATGTTGGTTCTACCTCTAATGAATTTAAAGTCATTTAAAGTCCGTTTTCGTAATCATAAATCGCATATGCTAACTAATAAGAAAACCTGTGTTGTAGCTACCCATTTTA
>WURT03308356.1:0-24757 GCA_009936505.3 Holothuria glaberrima
GAGGTCAAATGGTAAATACCTTGGAAATTGCTTGTAAACACAATATCTCCAGAAGGATAAATGTAAGGGATCTCATACTTAGCCTGTGGATTGCCCATTTTGAGAAGATGGTCCCTATTGTTTTTCATAGAGGTCAAAGGTCATTTGGGGTCACTAGAGTTCAAAAGGTCAAAATCTTCTAAACGCTATATCTCAAGAAGGGTACCTGTGATGGATCTCATACGTAGCGTGTAGATTGCCCGTATTGAGTAGATAATCCCTTTAGTTTTAAGTGGAGGTCAAAGGTTATTTGGGGTCAGTAGTAGTCACAAGGTCAAATCGTCACTAATAAGATAGCTCCAGGAGGGTAAATGTGAGGATTCTCATACTTAGCATGGGATTGCCCATATTGAGTAGATGATCCCTATCATTTGTTGTGGAGGTCAACGGTCATTTGGGCTCACCAGAGGTAAAATATTACATAGAACCAATGACTTAAAGAAATGGGACATCTTGCAGAGATGCCAAGTACCTCAATTTTAGGTGAAATTATAATTTTTATCTTTAATTCTGCTATTTTGAAAACCTGCATCAAATACCGCTTTTTTAAATTGCAGAATCTCTGCCTACAAAGCAGAGGACAGTTGTGGGAGTTCACTAGCCTTGTTGACTGACAGCCCCTTGTCCTTATAGGGATGTCCATGTGAGCATGCAGCATTTGTAAATTGGAATTAATTAAATGCTACCATGGGTTATTAGTTTTAAAAAGAGAACTAAGTTACTGACTATTTGGATCAGATTCCCTTGAGCGTGCATGAATTGTGATTGCTTAATTGAATAAAACAAATTGTAACTGTATACTGTCTGTGTCCCTTGAAATGCCTATATAGCCAATGTATTTCTTCAGAGCAATTTATTTATGCTTGAATGTGTTTGTTAGCACAAGATGTGTACAGAGCAGGTCTTGTGCAACTTTGGTGAAACTTGTGAGATGAAGTAAACATTCACTGCCAATAACTTTGAAGACCATGTAGCAGTCACCAGAGATACAGGCAAACTTCACATTGGCTAAAAATTTTTGTATGGTATGCTCATGGCTGAGATTAATTTCGTTCAGCATGGAACCAGCATGCCCATGCTTTTGTTTTAAGGGGAGGGGAAAAATTATTTTAGGTCACAAGGTTTCAAAAGGTCTCGAATTATTAACATGATATCTCAAGTAGGACTCTGTGGGATCTCATGCTTGTCATGTGCGTGACTTAGTCTTGTTACAATATATCATATGGCAAGGAATCACTAAGCCTTTTGGCTTTCTAGTTCAAATTTTGCTGCTGTTTTACACTTTTTTTTAAGCTGGATCAAGTTAAATCTTGCATAGAATATACTTCAACACAGCAAAGACATTTTATGTGTATTTGGATTTTGATGAGACCCTTCTTCATCTACATCCTACAGTAGGAGATTATTATCACATTTGTATAAATTTAATTCTTTGTAATGATGACCAAGACCTCCTGCATTATTATTATTCTAACAAAAAAACAAAACAAAACAAAAAAAGTGTTTGACTGAAAGCAGCTCTTATCTTATGTGAAATGACTGGAAAATTTAGGTACCTTAGTTAGCATGGAATATTTGCTGGCAGAATGACCTTCATGATTACAATAAGTGAAACTTGAGATGTCAATTTTCCAAATGAAGCAAACTAGTCAAGAAATTGTCTGCGTGAAAATACTGGTGAGATAGTAATGAAAATTATGAAAAGTGTAATGCTGTTTGCTATCATAGGATGCGACAATTCTCACCAGATCCTGAATATTTCTCGACACTGGTAGATGACATGCTGGTACCAAAGAACATGATACATTGGTGAATATTTTAGACTATACAGAACATTGTAAATGCAGGTCAGAACTGCTTCAATGTATTTATCCATAGCCAAATGACCTAAATAACTCATTGGTCATGGTAAAATGACTTTTAAAGCACAGCTTAAGGAAGAATATCCACACATGCTTGAACTTCTGCTTCCATTGTGCTATAGTTGATAGGTGGAAGGTGAATGGGGAGAATATTCCGAACTGGCCTTTTGTGGACTTTAAGTTGTATTTTGTTTGGATAAATTGTAAAATTCATGTTCAATTATTTATCGCTCCAAGACTGCTCTTTGCAGGGGTTGAAATTTTAATGTTTCAAAAGGAAATTTTTCATAAATTACTGTTTTATTATTGTCACAGCTGATATCTTGGAAGCACAGAAAGCTAAGGAAGAGGAAGAACGAAAGAAGAGAGAGGAGGAAGAGAGACTAAAGAGAGAGGAAGAAGAGAGAAAAGAAGAAGAAGCCAAAAAACTTGAAGAAGAAAAAAGGCTAGAGGAAGAAAGAAAGCTTGAAGAAGAGAAAAGATTGGAGGCAGAGAAAAAGCAGGCTGAAGAGGATGAAGCTAAGCGGTTAGAGGAAGAGAGGCTGGAGGCAGAAAAATCTCAGGAAAAAGAGGAAAAGGGTGGTTCACAGGAAGGGAAAAATAATTCAAAAGAAGGTGGTAGTTTGGGAACAGATGAAAGTGCGAATGATCAAAAGGAGGGGAACATAGGGGCAGGTCAAGAACAATCAGGAGATAAAGGAGTTGGAAAGGATGGTGACCAGATAGAGGGCATGGAAGAAGGCAAAGGGGGCACAAGTGGGCAGAAAGGTGAAAATGAAGCCTCTCTGGACAATAGTTTTGACAAAAAGGATGATGGAAATTCATCCAGAAGAATTATGACTAGGTCACGGAATCCAAACTACAAACCACCCCCGCCAAAGAGTACACCATTTGTTACATACACAAACACTATTCCCAAGCAGACAACAACAAACACAGGGAGAATCCTTCGCTCTGCTGTCAAGAAAGAGGAACCAGTTTTGGTTATCAATGCGAAAGGTGAGATTACACGTGTGGAACCCAAGAGGGACAGTGATGTAATTGAAGAGACATTTTACAAACTGGGTATGGAAGGCACTTATAAACTCTATGAGAATCAGTTTTCTGTTAACAGGTTAGCATTGAATAAACCTCAGCATGCAGAGGACAGGGACAAAAAACGTCACCTGGCCAATAAATTTGGACTGCAGTCTGGTGTTGAGTTTAAATGGCAGGGAACTATTTATGGCAACAAGATTTTGACAATTTCTACTCTGAGACTAACTATTACACAACTGGAAAGTAACATTCCAACCCCATTCATGCACACGAACTGGCCAACACATCGTAACAATTGGATTAAAGCAGTGCATATGTGTTCAAAGCCACAAGCTTTTGCATTAGCCTTGTCAGTCCTGGAGTGTGCTATCAAACCAGTGGTATTTTACCCAGTATGGACAGATGGCCTTGGACATACAAAATTGAAGAAAATGTCGATCATAGAAAAGGAAGAGAGGAAACGGGCCGAGAAAAGGAAGAGTGACTTAGAGGATGACTTGCACAAAATATCACCTTGGGTCAAGTACTGCTTTCCAATTAAACATCAGGTAAGTTGCAAGACACATAGTTGAAATGATAGAATGTACTTTCATATTTGTTGCTCTCACTTTGCTGCCATGTACCTCTCACATCTTCATCTGTTATGCATTGTTCTTGTCTTTATGGAGCTATCTTTTTTTGACAGTGCACCCTCCTTGGGACAGCCATGCAGCTTTTTTGACATTTTGTGGAAATTGTGTCAGTTTCATACATTGTCTGTCTAAATGTGTGTAGAACAGTGAAACCTTGTTTATACAAATCCTGATCATCCTAAGTGGCTGCTTCAAGAGTTCACACCAATCACAATTTAAATTTCATATTGTTTGTTCATAAATGACCACAGCCCCAATAAAATGCACTCTTCAGGCAGAAGGAGCATATTCTATCACTTTGAACAAAATTTTTGAAATGAAACTCCTGGTTCATGAGGATGCTTCTGCAGAGACGTTTTTAAAATGAAGTGAAACTTAAAGACTTCATCACTGGATGCTTATTGTAATACTGTAATACACAATGGGACAGCTCACAGCACCAGCCTTTAGTGTTAGTGCAAATGAAAACTGCACCATAGGAAAGTATGAAGTCTGTAAAGGTTATGAAGAATAGGTCCAAATATTACAAATATTTTGTTCAGAGTCTTTTCACATGCCTCATATAAGTTGATAGAAATGTGTACTAACCAGAAAAGTTTGGAAATTTTTGATAATCCATCTCTATTCTCTTATACACTGAGGTAAAGTGTTGATTATGAAAATCACAGATTTTCAAATATGATAAACTAAAGGCAAGTTGTAAATATTTACCTCTCAAATTTAAGTGAATCTCATATATGTTTGCATAAGGCCAGTACAGTTTAATCATGATTGGTAGATATCCCCCTAAGTAAGAATTAATTATGATTCTGATATTTTTTTTTTTTTAGGTATACATACAAGTATAATGCAGTCTAGGTAAAAGGGCATTGGTCTAAAGAGAAACACTGATATGATTTACATTGTACTGTGTTATAAAGCAGTAGTTGAGTTGTTCAATTTGTCTGGTCTATTGAGTTGCAACCAGATTGAGCCTGCTGTTTTGTATTTTACTGTACAATGCAATAAATGGAGTTAGCATTTCTGACTACTGCAGGTATAGCATGGTAGAGATGGGTTTGCCTGGGTATGCTATGAAGTTGTTCCTGATTGCAGTATAATGGGGGCAGTGGGATCAAGGAGCTGATTTAGCTAGCCGTAGATCTCACTATTCTTGAGATGGTCAAGTTGTAAACAAGACTGGCAAAGTTATGCAAATTGGCTTATAAGAGGGCCAAAAATTGCCAAGCATAGCATTTCAGATTTGGTATAAATATGGCATTCAGCAAAAACATGAATTCAAAACTCAGATATTACAAACCAAACTTATCCCCCTAAAATAGACATGACATAAATATTTTGCATTAGAGGAATTGTGGAGGTAACTCTTTCCAAAACATCAGGACTCCACTTGCTGGCCTGGTAACTGGGGGTGTTTCATACACAGACTTCATGTTTCTGAATCCTGGCTGAAGTCATGGTTGGGATGCATGGGTCCAGTATACTGTACATCTCCATGAGTAATACACATGCATCTGTTGTCATACGTCTGTACCGTACATCTCTTAGACTTAGTAGGTGTTTCATTGATATACATCATTCTTGATCAGTGAATATATTCTCATAGCTGATTTACACCTGAATCATACTTGGTTAAGTGCATTACCATTTCAACTAAAGGTCAAAGGTAAACCTTACAGTGTCTCTGCCTGTATATTGGGAGGCACACAATGCAGCAGTTGATAGAATTTTGTCCTTTCAGCTAAAAAAGGTATATATGTATATAGTAAGTACATTAGAGGCTCAAGTTACAAGTTCACTCAGCCATGAGTCATTTTACTTTATTTTTTAAAGATGCATTAGAATGAGAGCAATGAATATTCTTCATAATCATCAAGATTTTTTCAGGTACAGTTGCTCATTAGCACAATCTGAAATATCTCCATATTAGATAACTAACACACTTAATATGCTGTAATTGTTCTATTTATTATGAGCTACAGTTCTGCTGCTTTCCACAGTGTTGATGCTATTGTCATTTATCAAAATCCAGTGCAAGGTGAAGTTGATGAACATGTTTGAAGAGAAGATTTTGATAAATTTGAATTTATCAGAGAATAAAACAAAATGTGCTTACTGCTCATGTTAACAATCATGTCAGACAGAGTTGGTAGCATATTAAGCATCCAAGGACAAGGGTATTTACAACTTAGTTATCATCCAAGGTTTTGGTACACATTAGTGTATGTGTTGCTAGCCTAGTTGTGTTACAACACTCAGTATTAAAAGGCACTGGCTTTGGTACAAATATGACATACAGTACTCTCTGTTTATTGTTGACCAAGTGACTCCCTCAGCCAGGTTAGCATTGCTTAAACTGACTTAAAAAAAATATTCCATTACTCTTCTAAAGTAATGTTCTATGTTATAAGAAGTTAGTTTTATGCCTATCAGACTAACTAACTTTATGCATATCAGAAGGGTTCCTTGACTTTCTACAACATATTTTACAGTACGACGCATGATTCTGGAATTCCCATCAAACATTCAGCAAAAGGCAATATTTAAAAACAAGAACATAATTTCCAAATTCAGAATTTTTTCTCAGTTTTATTGTCACATGAAGCAGTTAAATGCATCTATAGGAAACCTCAAATTAGAGAAACAATCCAGGTGTGATGTAGAATTGGCAGAAAAACTTGAAGTTTATAGCGTCATTTCTACTTACCCTCTTCAGATTTGGAAGCAGAAAGGTGAAGAATACAGAACTTACTTTGGAGGGGGATGGTATTTCGTCAGTTCTACAAGAAAGAGGCGACCTCTTCCACCACCTAGTCCGGCCAAGATATTCCTTGAAGAGAGTATTAGGAAAGCTGAAGCAGGTACGTTCTTTGTTTAGTGTTTTACTTGCCAATCAGTGTAATCAACTTTGTTTCTGTGTTTGGAACTGGTATATATTTTCAGCATGTTTGTCCTTCCACACAAACATAGCATAGTCAGTGCAGGGCTCCAGGTAATTGCTATCCAGCAATTTTTTCATCAAGATAGTTAAAATGCCTCAGAACTGATTCTCTAGGCCAGTTGAATTTCTCGTCTGTTGAAAAGCTACAAGTCATGGAAGGCATCATTAATTGGACTCTGTGAAAATTGTTGTGTACTACATGTCCTCATCAGAGAATTTCAGACATTTTTGAAGTGGGGAAACAGGTCTCGAGGTAAAATGAATTTCAAGGAGTCTTGTAAATAAAGCACAAGAAACATCGGTAAAATGTAGCAATAAATTAAAGTCAACCTGAGTAAATAATGTTTTGATTTGCCAATACATAGATGCAATCATGTAAGAATAATTGTAAATGGCTAAAACCTTCAAGGATTTGTATAGAAGCATGTAGTGTATATGAAGCCATCAGACCTCAATTAAAGTGTTGACCGTATCATTCTGAAGTGACTTGAAAAAATGACCTAAGTCATTGATAATGTTTCACTGAAAGTTTTTGACACGTGTGGTTGTGAAGGCAAATTCTTTTACATTCCCCAAAATGAGATTTCAGTCATAAAGTACATGGTTCAATCTCAAAAGTAAGCTGCACTTTCTCTGTATGCATTTTGTACTGTGTAAAACACAGGTAACAATTTGGTTTGTCAGAAGAATTGAAAATAATCCAAATTAATTAAGAATGCCAAAAAATTTGCGTGGCATGTGCAAATGACTCTGAAACAGCAATTGCAATGTAACTGTAAGCTTTGGCATGTTTCACAGTAATGGGGTCCAAATACTCCCGCAAGTCCCAAAAAATTAGAGAAAATGTGCTTTGTCAGAACTATTTTGCTGGTGATAATCTTTCACCCGTCTAGTAGAAAAATCAACTTCCTCTAAGATAACTTTGACTTTTGTTATTTTTTTAGACACAATGTTTGTATTGTAACTTTTGGACAAACACGCTGTTGCTATTGTAACTTGTTGACAGACAAAATTTAGAATATCATCCCATGAATGTTTGAAATTTCCAAATTATTTTTCATAACAGTTAATAAACTTACAATAATCCATTCACACTTTGAAACAGAGTGTATAAAAAGTATGGAAATAAAAAAGCAACCCATTTTCAGTTTTAGTATTTGTGAAACTTGTAGGTGTTGCTATTGCAACTCTTGGACGAACAAAAAATTACGGAATAGTTTTGCATGAACAATGTTTTTTTGCTGTTGCATGTACTAATACAAGTTTGAGAAGGCATAATTTCAGCAGGACTACACTTGTGCTGTACAGTAGTTTACCTTCATTTTTTCCCATTGCTTGTTAAATACTAAACCATAGTACCAAAATATTGCTACTGCCATGTTGCAGTGATATAATGTAGAGTGACAATAGCAACATTATGTCTACCTTTATTACTCTACTCACTAAAAGGAAAAACATTTCCAAACTTTCATTTCCATATCAGATTAGTATTATTGGTAAAACATATTAGCATGATACAAATCATAAAAATGTATGATGTTTGCCGCAATATTGATGGTAATTCAATGTGGACAGACTTGTCCGTCCAAAATGTTAATTATTTTTTTGTTGATTTGGCAAGGTATACAACCTAAACATTATTCCCAAAGCAATAAAAATGTTCTAAAATATTTCATGTGCAACTAGTGCAAAATTGTTTGTTGCTATTGTAACTTGTTGCTATTGTAACTACTAGTGGACGGACATCACTAAAAGTTCAATTTTATAGCTACAGTATAAGGTATAGAGTGAAGCTGTTTTTCTCTGCCAAGTAACTAAACTGTAGGTAAGATGTGCAATGAATATAAAGATATTCAACTGAAGTACTATATCTGAAGAATAATGGATAACATAAATTGTTGCTGTTGTAACACTCAAAGTGGACGGATGTTACAATAGCAACATATAGTCTAGCTTATTTTAATGAACAAGTTTACAGCATTTGAAATGTGTTACAGTAGTTGGTACTGAATATTTAACCCCTAGTTCATAACCAAACATCAGTAATCATTATAGATCACCATATTTAGGAGTTATCCCAACTTTAAATTTTTCTATTTAGTGGACAGACATCAATCCCAAAAACTGAGCACTTAAATTCGGATAGCCAGTACAGACTATAAAAGTATTAGACTGATAAATGGCATTAATTGTATTCATTACATGTCCAAATTAATAAATATGATGTATAAGCCCCAACAAATTATTTCAATTCCTTTGTTTTTCCTTTATTTTAACATTCAGATAAGTTACTGGGAGTGTTGTCCGTCCCCATTTTGTCACATTTTGGTTGCATTAACCCCCATAATTTCATAATCTTGAATGGAAATAAGAAATAGTTGTTTCTTCTATCATAAAGCATGGTGTTAGCATGGTGTTGGTTAGCATAATATGTTTGCCAATGTAGCCCTTTCCTTCAAACACATTGTATAGGTACTTATTTTCTAATCCATGTTTGGACCCCATTACTGTGAAACATGCCCAATAGATTAACAGGTTTTCCGTACAGGGCAATGTTCTTCAGAGAAGCTTAGCACTCTGACCATAGCCTGACATGGTCAGTAGTACATACAGTAAAGAACCGAGCTTTTAGTACCTTATGTAATTTTTGCAGTGGAAGGACTCTCTTTGCAGGTAGAGCTACATGGCTAAGCATTCCGATATAATTTCTTTCAAAAGTGTTTACAAATATTTTTTATGTTCCTGAATACATTGCTAAGCATGTATGGGGTGATTAACTGACAGGGTGGCATCTTTTCCTGGCAAAATGCCTACATTAAAATTCAAAAATCTCATTTTATAACCATATTTATTACTGTAACATGAAACAAGCTTGTGTCTTAAAGTCATTCCAAATCCAATGGAGCTGCTGGAATCCATGCCACTCTCAATCGATAGATGTTCTGTATCTGAAGCCATTACAGGAGAGGAAAAAGAAGTCGTTGGTAACCCTTCTCCTTCCCCTCCCAGAAAGGGTACTCATAGCACTGTTACCAGAAAAGAAAAGTTCACACAATCATACATGATTCAAAGTTGATCCAGAGACAACCAAAATTGACACTTTCTCTCAAATCAGAGATGTGACTGCATACATAGGAGGGGGAAGGAGGGGAAGAATTCAAGAACAGCCTAACCTCACACCCTTAAAAAATTGCATGCAAAAAGTATTCATGCAGCATAGTACTCATGCCATCTCCTGGAAACTTTTAGATACAGGCTTCATATAACTTACCATTTGTTGACTCAATATGGCTACACCAACCCATAATGTCCCTATTTTATGTTTCATAGATAAGGTTATAGGGGGTTTGCAAGGACAATTTGTGTGAACTTTCAATATTTTCAATGGTCCTTTTTTCATAATAGGCTCATTTTAATGTTCATAATTTTGGAAAACCCCAGTATCCCCACCAGGGCAATTGCCCCTGGACTTGTAGAACTCCACACTCCCATGGTGCCTTTGGCATCAGACTTTCTCTCTGGCAAAGTACCAGGTAAATATGCCATAAAATTTTGTCATTTTTTATTGGGCCAGTGAAAATTTGGTAAGGAAAGTAGAATAAAAAAGTTACTGGCCCTGCTGGCCAGTGAAATTTTTACCCACAAGTCGAGCACTGCAGTGTAAGCTTATGTTCATCTTGTCATGTTCATGTAGTATCCTTTGATGCTAGGACTAGGCTAGAGCTATTTACTGCTGTATATTTTAGTGAGGATTTACATATGTGTAAAACCACTTAAACAATTGTAAATGCAGTGATTGTTGACAAAACACAAGTATGTGCACATAGGTTTATGTCAGCAGAGATTGTGGATGGAAGCCATCATGCTATTATAAAATAATATATGAATGTATGCATTTGTGTGATTTCTGTCTGCAACTTTACAGTGGTTGTTTTTTTGATTGTGTTGGAAGCCTTAAGTGTCTGTTGACTCTGAGTCAGTAGATTGCTTAAGTCAGCTTGCATGTTATTACCACACTAGCATCTAGCTATGATGTTACCATTCTATTCTTTTCAGATGAAGGAAACTATTATAGGATGGCTATGAATGGGATGATTGAAACAGATGATGATGATACAGTACCTCTGGCAAAGCTGAAGAAAGGGAAAGAGAAAGTAGCACCTGAGAATAGAACCCCATCCAGGTCAGGTCGTAGAAGTAGGAAGAAAAATTTACTGGACCCAAAGGATGCTGTTGCCTCTCATGATCCAGAGACCAAAAGTACGGAGCTTTCAAAGGAGGAAGATGTTGAGAATATGGAAGTTGATGCTACATCCAAGGTGATGGAAGAGGCAGAAGAGGTTGCAGATGCCGACAAAGTGAGTAGCAAGGATAAAGGTCATACTGAAGGGAAATCTGTAGGCGGAGATGAAGGAAAGAGTGACAATAGTAGTAAACAGGGAAATAAAACTCAGGGAGATGGAAGTACTACTCAGGATACTGAAATGGTAGATGAAAGTAAGATGGTGGATGATGGTAACTTAAGACAGGGCTCATCAAGAAATAAGCAACCAGCTACAACAGAAGAGGGTTGTAATCTTAGTGAGGTGGGTTCTGTAAACAAAGACAATGAAGTAGGAGAAGGCAACACTGCAGCAGAACCTTCACAGGTGAATACTGATGTTGAAATGAAGGAAGCCGATCAGGGAGAGGTTAGAGGTGAGGAAAAGATGGAAGTATGTGAGCAAAAGAAAGATGGGGAAAAAGACACCCTACCATCAACCTCAACTAACATGGATTCTCAAGATGGTCATTCCAAGAAAACAGAGACAGAAGGTAAAACGGATACTGCCAGTCAAAGTGAAGGAACTGCTGAGGTAAAGAAGGAGTATGTAAATTCAGAGGGAGCAACAGGAGCTGTTAGTGGGGATGGGGTGAAGAGAGAGAAAGAGTCAGTTGGAGATGAAAGTGGAAAAAGCATCGATAAAGATAATGAGAGCGATTCCACAGATAGCAACCTGGAAGAAGTTGTGCCTAACAGCCCATACAACAAAGGCTGCAACAGTATGATTGCCAAGTTGCAAAAGGTTGCCAGTGAAAGCATAGGAAAAGGTAAGGATCTGCCTTATCGTGACATGAGGATGCCGACGGTAGACATAAGTGCAATGCTCCAGACTTACCCAAGGACCATCTACAAAGTCATTCCTTACAGATCGAGGCTAGAAGGTCTCCTGGAAAAAAGAATGAGGATGGAAACAGAAAACCAAGAAAAATTCAAATTGGATCAGCAAAAGTTTGAGAAGTATCAAGACCTGATAAAGAAGAAGAATGATCTAGAGGAGGAATTGAAGAAAGTAGAAGCTGCCAAGGCTAAGCAAGAGGCCCAGAAAGTAAAAGAAGAACAACCCCAGACTCAGCAAGTAAAAGCAGAACAACCCCAAGATGAACAACCCCAAAGCCAACAGTTTAGAAAGGAAGAGAGCTTTGCTAGGGACAAGATTGCCTTAAAGAAGGAAAATGATGTCGCTAAGTTGCCAGAAGATAGCCATGGATCAAACATGTTGCCTCTGAAGGAAGGGGATGGTAATGATAAGATCAGTTCAAATGGTAATATACAGGCTGCAGTTAGTGTGAAGAAGGAAGGTAATGCTATGAATGATGTCAGCATGGTCACGCCTGATAATACCAGTAAAGTAGAAGGTGAAACTGAAAGCCTCAATACAGTAAATGATGCAGTTGGAAGTGTGGGTGGTGGGTCAATTAGTGGTGTGGGTGGTGGGTCAAGTAGTGGTAGCACTGGAGAGAAATCAGTGAAAGATGTTGATGGTGATGGAGAGAACAAAACGAAAAATGTTGTTACGGAAGGCAATAAGGCAACAGATAAAAGCATTGATGCAGTGTCAGGAAATAGTTCAGATGGTGATGGTACCAAGATGACGGACACAGCACAAAGCACTGATGTTGGGGAAATTACAGAAAATTCTGCAGATGGGGTGATTGGTATGGAGAAAGATCCCATGGATGACAGTGGTAAAGTAATAAGTGATAGTGAGGCTGGTGCAAGGGGAGAGGATACTCTGGTCTCTGTAGGAGAAAAAGACTCGCCAGGAAATGTCATAAAAGAAATTACTGAAAAGGAAAAAACTGATGGAAATGCTGACAGCAAGGAGAACAAAGAGAACAGCAAAGACAACAAAGACATCAGCAAAGATAATGTAGTGATTACAGAGAATGAGTGTGAAACCATGGAAACCATCTCCATGGATACAAGTACTGCTGGTAGTAGTAGTGAGAAAGTAGATGAAGTGGATAATGAAAGCAAAGAAAAAAATACATCTGATGGCGTTCCTGGTGAAGAAATTGTCTCTAGTAGTGTAGATGAGAAGGAGTTGAAAAAAGTATCCTCATTGGATGGCATTGTTGGTGAGAAGTGTGATGAAGTAGGGACAACTAGTAATAAACTATCTGAAATAGATACTGAGGACAGTCCAGGTAAGGAGCTAGTTGGTACTGATGAAGATGGAGGCAGTGTCATGGAGAGCAGTATTGAGGAAACAAGTACTAAAACTGAAATAGTAGTGGACGGAAAAATATCAGGTAATTTGGAAGGAGACAGTGTTAAAGATTCAAGTGAGCATGCAAGTGAGGAAACTACTTGTACTGTTAGTGAAAGTGCCGAAAAGGAGGTCAGTTCTGAAACCAGAGCAGATGACACTTTGGAAAGCACCATCCGAGGTGAAAACACAAAGAGTAGTGTCAGTGTGAGTAAGGATGATGATGTGGTTAGTGTCCATACAGTTACAAGCAGTAATGATGCAGATAATGTTTGTGGTACTGATGTAGAAAGAGACAAGGACATTGAAAAGGAGAAAAATATAAGTTGTGATCAGGTTTCACATACTAGCCCATCGCTGACCCCTGAACAGCCAAGTTTACCTGCCATGGAGAGTGAAGTTGGGAATCCAGCTGGTGAGACAAATTCAAATGTTAATTGTGATGATAGCAGTCCGCCTGCAGATACTGCTGCTCAACATAAATCAGAGTCAGGAGTATCTGAGATGGAAGCAAACCAGTCACTACAAGATGCAGATAAAACATCTGCAGATGTCAACTTTGATGCAAATAGTAGAGATACAGAAGAATCTTCCAGGCTGCTCAATTCTGTTGAAAACAACATCCCTTTGTCCCAAGATGTTGCATTCAAAAATAGTATTCAGGAAAGCATTGAACCGATGGATACAGGGGGTGGATTACAGGATAGTGGTGACATTAAAATGGACAGAAATGATTTTATTAGCAAAGATTTTGATTCTGATGGGAATGATATCAGTATGGACAGTCCTTTGAGTGATTCTGATGACATTCTTAGCAAAAGTTTAGTTTTATCTGGTGTATCTCCAGAAAAAAATGGGAAAGAACCTGATATGGTTTCAGTAGATGGTGAAGAATTACTGCAGACAAACTGCAATACACATAACTCAAATATTGATGAACTCACTGAAGAAGAATCTGAACTTGACCGGAGGAAAGAGGTCAAGGGTCAGTTATTTCCAGAGAAAGTAAACAATGTTTTACATGTAGAAAATAACCCAAGTGCAATGAATCACTCAGAGGAATCAACAGAAATTGTAACAAAGGAGGTTGATTCTGGGAAAAAATTGCCTGTAGAGTCTAATGCAGTTACAGAAGATGAAAAATCAACAGAGGGTAGTATTTTAGAATCCAAATGTGAAGTATTAGAACACTCCAAAGTGCCTGGTCTTGTGAATAATGTTGATTCCTCAGCTTCTAGTAAACTGCAGGGTCCCGAATGTGTTGAGAGTATATCAACAGATAAACCTGTGCAATCTAAGGAAAAGGAAAAAACTTCTATCAGTGGAGGTGTCTCATCTGGTGAAGCCATTCCTAAAGGTGACTCCAATACTGCTGCCTCAAGTGTTTTGGCCACTACAGAGAAGTCTGGTGGCATCATTCCTGTGAAGGAACCCTCAAAGGATTCTGGAACACCATTGGCTAAAGCCCCCTCAGGGAAGAAATTGGATTTAGATGATCCCAAGGTCAGTAAGGGTGAAACAGGAGATGAACCCAAAGCTGTAATCAAACCTCTCAATTCAAAAAAAGATGATATTACAAGTACTTCAAAGGTCTTTGATATAAAGACTAAAGCTGCTGCCAACACTTTTGTTTCTAGAGTTGAGGACAGAAAGCCCAAACCAGAATGTCCTGTTGTTAAAATGTCCCATGATGACATCTCCAAGGCAATTTTGAAAAAGTTGGACTCTGTGGACAGTCAGTTGCTAGACAAGGTGGATCGTCCTGTTGAGAGGAAGCGTAAGGGTAGGGTTACACTGTCTGGTGGAATAGGCAAAAAGAAAGCACCGAAGAAAGTTTTCAAACCGCTGCCGATCTGCTACATGTTTACAACCCGTAGCAGGCAGAAGAGCATTATGATCTTACCTCCCCAAGAGCTTCGCCGTCTCTGTCGAAGGGGAGGCTTCTTTGATGTTAAGGAGGGCTTCCATTACAATACTAAAAATGTTGGACATTTTTGGCATCTGCCTTCACCAAGGCCCTCTTTCAAGCTGTGCTGGCGTTACCGCCTACAGACAGTTAAGTCCCTCTCGGGTATTGCGCTACTCCTGCGAATCCTCTGGAGTTGTATGCGATGGGAGGACATGAACCTGAAACCATCAGCTTTTACGTCAAAGACGTACAGCACTGATGCAGAGATCATTACCCAGACTGTCATTAAGAAGAGAGACATTCCACCTACAGGTCTTGTGTCTGAGTTCCTCTTCCGAAAAACCATTAAACCTATTGAAGTGGATGAGTTTGACAGCAAGGGTGAGTTACATTTATTCTGTATAGATTTATGGTGGAGACATTTATCAGAATGTGCTCTTAAAGATGTCAGAATTTTAACAGTACATGCATTAATGCCAGATTCTGTGTGATTTCACAACTTTCCCCTTCCTGAGGTTCAATTGAGAGCTGATTGTGGGATTCATAAACCTTATAGGTTAGCAAACATTTTGTTCTTATGAATGCTACATGTGAACATCTATGTTATAGATTACTGCCATGAACAAGCCCTCAGTTGAAGCCTTAGAAAGGGAAATTTGTGATGCCACATAATCCAGTTTTATACAATATTGCTAGATTGTGTGAGATGAGATACAGCGTTCAATATGACTGCATATTAACATATCGCTGCTGCCTTTCACATGCTGTTATTCTCATTACCATATTTTTATTTCATTTTTTAATATATTTACAACTCGTGTGGGTTGTGACTCACAGATATAGCTTTATTTTCAGTAAAATGTTTTAAATTTTCCAAAAGCTTTCATTGAGTTGAGTTCAGTGAATAATTTTATTACAGTTCTGATTTAATCTTGTTGTTGTAAACAATTTCTAAACATATAGGAAATGTTCAATTTGTGTTTGTTGTGAGATTTTTTCACATATACCATGACTTGATTAACAGAAACACACAAACCTCAGCGATCAGGTCTACGGTCTAGCTCAGCTCCAGTTAAGACTATGGAAGTGGAGAAACCAAAGGGACCCAGAGTGGTTGAAGAGTGGGTTTCTGAGGATAAGCTACAACTGTGGGAAATTCAACAGTACTGTGACAAGTAAGTTTTGTAAATGCGTGAAGGGTAATTTGGGGCAGTAATTGGATGGATCCCAGTGTTAAGAGGCATTATTGTCATGTGATGTTACCTTCCCTTGTGTTTATGTGTCTGTATATGCAATAAAATGCTAGTCTTAAAGAAGTGTACACATTTTGAAATTTCAGCCTATACAATTGAAATGGGTTATATTTTTTGTCTTAGACTAAAGAGAGATGCCACCATCCAAGCAAATGCTGAGAAACGGGCACAGCACCAGCAGAGGAAGGCTGCAGAGAAAGCAGCTGCAGCAGCCGCAACATCCACGCCATCAGCCCCCCAGGCTATAGCCCCGGCACCATCACCACTCACAAACAGTAAGATGTTAAATAAGAAAGAGAAGAAAGAAAAAGATCTACCCAAAGTGACTGTTTCTTCTGAAAGTCTCAAGACTCAGCTGGAGGAGCAGTTGAGAAAACAAAAGGAATCTATGCAACAGGTACAGCAATAGTTACAGTAACTTTAAAAGCATTTATGTATCAGTGGCCTTAGATTTAAGAGAAAAGGTATTCAAAATTATACTTCAAGTGGGGTGGGTGCTCTTTTGAGTACAAAGTAGCATGATCGCATTTTTATGAGGGCAAATTATTGAATCATGAGTGTTTTTGAAATTGACGTGGCAGTTTTTCTTCCCAGGGGAAAAGTAAGGGAGAAATTTTCATCATGTATTTATTTCAAAGAGGGATTTTATAGTTTTTAAGGGTGATTTGCAAGTTACTCCTGTGTACTTTTAATGCCAGAGAAGACAGTAGACTGACATTTATGAATAAATTTATGCAGCAGGTAGATGGATTTACAGTTACAGCCTAAATATGTAAGAACTAGAGGAGAGTATGTTACCTCAAAAATTTTGCCTAGTGTCAAAAAGAGGAGACATACTCTATTAGATGCATGGAAATGTTTGGATGTAAACAGGGACTGTGAAAGGTTGTGTGGTCATTGTCATCAGGTTAAATATTTATTTTACTGATCAGAAATATTTTGCTGTTTGAAGATCTATTGAACGTGCCATTTCTTTTTCATGGTACAGTTTTTCATCAGTGCTCCTTCCTGTCAGTGCTAATACTGTTGACATTTATGGTGGTGTCATTTTAATGTTGTTTTCAATTCTCGAGTACAAGGTACATTGTCAGATCAAAAGTAAAACTGTCACATGGTCCCTCTGACAGTTACAAACTTCTGGAGGGAATTCCCCTTCATGACGTACTCATTGCCTGATTTTCCATTCATCCAACAGAAGCGTGTTCAGATCACACCCATCAATATGGGTAAGATATCTGCTCAAGCCCAAGCTGCCAAGAAGAAGCTCAAGTCTGCACCTGTGATGATGTACAATCCTTCTAAAGCAGGAACTGCAGGCTCTCAGTCTGTCCGCATCATAGGGACTGTTGGCAGTGTACCTCAAAAGGTCATGTACACCACCACGGCACCAGGCCAGGTGACAGGGGTGAGGGCAGCAAACCCAACAGCGTACACCCCTTATATACCAGGTGTAAGGAGTGTCTTGATTCCTGGCCAGAGGTTACCTACTCCCACTACTCAAAGCTTACAGGGCACTCCTCAGAGGCTACAGATGAATGTTCAACAAACCACAATTCGTCCTGCCACTGCAGGTCAAAAGGTCAACATAGGTCTTGGGACGGCTGCTGCTGCTGGTGCTGCTGCTGGTGGCACAACTTCTGCTGTTCAGACTCAACTCACAGGTAGTAATTTATTCCTATCAGCAGGGACGGTCATACGGGACAAAGGTCACCTTGCAGATGAAAACAAACCATCCGGATTACGTCAATGTGTTTAGACGCACAGTATTGTTTTTCATTGGCTTTTTCGGTGTTACCCTATTGTGACATCACAGGCTTCCCCCCCCCCCCATAGTACCTAACTGCATCCTTCTCCCTTCCTGTCTCTTTCTGTTCGTTGCCTTCTTTCAGGTTGCTTGTTCAAACAAATCACATCAGTATTGCACCAGCAGGGGCAAACAGTGGCTGTCTTGCCGATATGTTTATCTGGTGTTTAAGTAGAGGACAAAGTAACTACAAAATGGTCACTTTCCAACTATGAATCGGCCAAACTAAGAGCCCTATGGCCAAATTAACCACACAGTAACCTGTATGAGAAGGCCCATATAGCTGAAGCCTATACATTGTTTGCACATATTTTTAATTATCCATGATAGCTTAATAGGAACAAACATATCGATGGGTCAGGTTCCTGGCCAGCCTCATCAAGGATGAAGGTCGCATCAACTGTGCTCTTTTCATAGTGTATTTTAATAATGGTTGGCAATAATTCCAGTTGGTTAAATTATGATTGATTTTAGTGTTTTTATAGTATTTTTCATCTTGCTACAAAACAAAAAGTAAGTATCCAGACAGTATATTTGTAGCATCTAATGGGAATGAGAGGAATTTCAAAGCTACTTTTTCTGTGATCTTGGAACTAGCAGCAATAAAATTTTTGGTTTTCTTCCATTCTCAAAAGGTCAAGCCCAGGTATTCACAGCCCAGGCACAAGTAGTCCATGTTGGAGGTCAGAAGTTTGTGATAACTCCTGCTCAAGTTCAGGTACAGGGATCTGGTCAGGTGATACAAGCACAGTTAGTTCAGACAACTACACCTCAAGGCACCACCATTCAGAGACTAGTTCTTACTCCAAATGCACAGACTCAAGGTTAGTATTGTCGTGTTTCATCTGAGAAGGTGGAAAGTGACAAGTGATAGCTCTTTGCAGTTGTAATCTATATGGACTACACAACCCTTCTTTCAATGGCAGGAACCCCCCCCCCCAGTATTGAACTATATTTAAATAATGATGAAATTTGGTATTTTATAAAAATTTGAGTCTGCAAGTGACTTCAGAAAAAATATGGGATGTTTAAGGGATGTTTAAACATGATTTAAGCATCTGTTTTGTGTACTGCATTTATGCAAGTTTAAGTCAACAAAAGGTAAGGTTGGCTTACCTGTGTTAGTAAGAGTTCTGTGATATTCTGTTGTAGGCTGCCATATTGCTTATTTGTCCATGCTTCAGCAGGTTATGCATGCAAATAGGTTGCCAGTAAATTTATAATTGCCAAAAGCGGTAGAAGACTGTCACTATGTGTGTTTGAGTGTGGGGGGAGGGGGGCGGAGATGGGGGCATTTAATAGCTAGAGATGTTCTATGGTTTGCATAAATAATGTTGGTAGGTAACTTTGGTAATTATGAACCCTTGTGGTACAAAACAATTTATATTTGTTTACGATGAACAAATGGTTTGAATGATTTGTGGTTATGAAGTCCAAAAAATAATATTTTTCTTTCAAAAGGGAAGCATTTTCAGTGAGCCACAGTGTGTTATATCTTTACGCTATCTTTGCACCTGTAGGTCAGAAAATTGTGAACCAGGCAACAACAAGTGGATTGCAACAACCTCTCTTGCAGCAGCAGCCTCGGCTGCCATTACAACAGCAAGTCATCCGATCCCAGATTCCAATGGCTACCAACCAAGTAAGAGCACAGGTTATATCACAGATCATTCCAAGTGCTTCAGGGGCAGCGAGCTCATCCACAGCCGCTGTGACCCCAGGGCAGGTGGTGATGCCAGCTGTAAACATGCTGGCGGGGCAAGTCCCAGGTACAACACAGGGTGGTGTAGTGACTTCGTCGACCACGCCAGCTCTGCCTCAGTCACGAACACCTGTGAGTAGTTTGTAGTCGGTTTGGTTGCATGCTTCACACACTGACACCATCCATCATTAACAAAAGCTATTTCTCTGTTGGGTATAATTTGCAAGCCTCATGTTATCTGTTCTCACAACATTCCACTCAAAGTCAGCTCTGCCATTTAACTCAGTTCCTAAGTTTTCCATTCTTTGCAGCATTTGTTTTATTCTTGTCAGATGCTTTGGTGTCCTTCTTTGATTTTCCAGTTTCCTTTGCTCAAGTTAAAAAGGCTTTGTCCTGGAACCTTTGTTTTAAAAAGGTCTGTTTAAATAATTCATTAATGCAGTCCAAGGCTTGAGATTTCAAAAGATCAAAAGTCATGAAAGGGTCAAAGTCGATATTTTATGACTTGCAAGAATTCTGAAATTGTCTGAAACGCTTCTCGTGGATTTACTTACATTCTAAGCTTAAACAGACAGCAGTTTAAATTCTAAGTAAAACTTGAAGATTACAAACCTTTCATGGTTGTGGTCTCTACTGAAATTATGGTGAAATGGTCATAAAAAGGATTCAAAGATATTTGTCATAAGAAATTTGTTCAATATTAATGTTGCCTTCTTGGTTGCAATTAGATTTGACTTGCAAGGAACTGTATAAAATTTGGCTGGTTAATAGTGTAACATTCCCATCATATTACCCATAGACCACACTAACCTTCACCACTCAAGGCCATTTCCTCATGGCACAGTTTTTCTGCAATCTCTTTATTTTATATCATCAATTTTTAAATCTTCACAGATCATTGTCATGAGAATGAGAACAGGGCTCTAATCATGTTTGTAGGAGGAATGTTTTAGCACAGAATCCACACATTCCAGAATCCTTAGGGGAATTTTCCCATGGTGAAAAATGCTACTCCTTTGTGGCAAGATTAAACCAGTCAAATGTCAAATGTCAAAAAAGGACTGCATAAAATTGCTTCCAGAGAGGAGAAATCTTTCAAAAGCTTTGTTTTTATCAGTGGGGAAATCATACTTTCATTTTTTATGTAAAGACTTGTTGAAACACCTTCAGATAGTCATTCTTTGAATTGGCAACCTACAAAAATGCATATCAAGGCCGTTAGTTGTTGGAAAAGGTTTTTGCAAATCCTGTTAAATCTCAGAAAATTGTGGATTATGTTTACTTGTTCAGGAAATTTAAATGTTGTGACATTCATTTGTAAAGAACCCTGAGGAACGGAAATACATCCTAGGTAAATAATGGTCTGTTTAACTTTACAAAACTTATTAGTCTGCCAGATAGAGAGGGAGAAAAAGATCACACATTCTGACTAGACAACTCCCACCACCTTCCCCCCCTTGAAAATATGCCGTGGGGCAATTTGACCTGACAATTTTCCATCCCAGACAATTTCCCTCTGAGTATACTCCCACCCATGATAGTTGTCATACAGACAACCCTACCAGAAACTATTTTGAATTACTATGGGTGGGAATTTGGGGGGAGGGAGGGGGAGAGTTGAACTTGTCCAGTGTGGGAACTGTCTGGGGGAGGGGGAGAGTTGTCTGGTAATCATCACACATAAGGGGCAATCAAAACACTATGTATCGTTTGACATTTGTCATGTCACTTGAGAACTTACGGATCATGCCAAGCAGCGGACCGGCTAGGGTGGCCCATGAAAATGAGGCTGACTAAATTTTTAGCCTTTTGTTGTAATAGCCTGCTTTCTCAATATGCAGTTGGCTGTGGTAATTATTTTCTAAGTGATGAAAAACTGTTCTAGGAGAGTTATTTCAGTAATGACACTTCATCTTTCCTAAAAAATGCACCCACCATACCCCCCCACACACACACACACACACACACTCACTCACTTGTACAATGGACAAGCCTAGCCATTCACTTGATCCTCATGATCCCAACTTCTTATACACATGTCAGATATCGTGATTAATCCATGCATGGTGAAGGAACCACATATATATGGAATGCATTGTAGTATCCATGAAAGGCACTTAAAGGACATATACGGTCATGCCAGTTTGAATAAGTATACCCAGGTATGCTAAATTGTTTGTGTTAGTAATGTGGCAATTTTTAAGGGGGTCAGAATTTATCCCATGTAAATCCTTGGTGTACATGGCTTATAAAAGGGTCTATAAAGGCTAGGAATAAAGAAACTAATATATCTTTTGTGTGATTCTATATAATGTAAGAATCATGTGCCCTTCTATAAACAATGGTTTTTTTAATTGGCCAAATAAAACATGACAAAAGGTTTCATAGTATTGTAATATGTAATGGAGATAAATATTCTCATTTCATGTTTTATGTCACAAAGTGCTCATCTTTACATTCCACCTTCACTTTACTGCAAACATCGAACATCTGCCATAAATTTCAATCTTCTAAAATCCTTGCGCTGTAAGTTACTTTCTTTGCAATCTTGTCTAGCAAAACAATATAATCTGGAAAAGATTGTTAACTTTATATTGAAGTCTGCATTGTTTGCATGTGTTGTGGAAGAGATTTGTTGGCATTAATTTGACTTGAAGCTTGTTTTACATTTTAGTAAGTGTTGTTAAGATGTTGGAGTGACCGCCATTTTTAACTGCACATGGCATTACATAGTTTACTATTGGTGCAGGATTCATGTTTGCAATTGGTGTGGGATGCTAACCTTGTAGGATGGATACTAAAGTTGATTTATTGTATGTCAGTGCATAGCTCACTGTTTTAATTTATTGACAAACTTGCCGTTAAAACTACACTCTCATTAAGTTAACACATCTTCTGTGGAATTGATTCAAATTTTTGTGCAACAGAATAAAAATGTTTTAGATATTCACCTTTATAAAATGTTGTATAAACTGCTTTGTTGTTGATCACATATTATGGAGCAATGGTTGTTTTGGATAAAGTGGGTTAGAAACCTGAAATTTGTCATGCTAACAAAGTCCCATTTTCCTGGACAATTTTTTGTTGCAGTCATTGAGTACCAGTGATCAGGTTGCTGAGCTAGAGAAACGGATACAACTGCAGCTTCAGCAGCTTGGGGCCGCTTCAGATTCCAAGAGGACTTCACTTGCAGATGCTGTGAGAACAGATTCTAGCCATGACCAGATATCACAATTGAAGGTAGTTAAACTTGTAAAGAAGAAAGTTGCACCTGTTAAATTGTGGATAGACTGCCAACAGTTGGTATACAAATACCTACTTCTATAGTTGAGATTATTGTATGTTATGTTATCCTTAGGTTTTGTTGGTGGTGCAATTCTTTGTTGCAAAATATTCCTCAAAAATGATGAACAAGCCATTTCTAAATAGTTTATTCAGTTAACTGTTTAATTGTTCATATTCCAAACGACTGTCTGTAAGGAATAACTAATGGCTCTATCCATTCCCTGAAGCAAGTTTAATTTAGAGATTCATTTATTGATGTATATATATATATATATATATATTCCTAATTCCAACCTTAGGGGGAAAAAAGTTGTTGAAAAGTCAACCATAGGGAAAAAAAAATACGGCGAAAAATTGTATACTTAAACGTATGGTAACGTTCTTTTAAACACACAATCCATATGCAATTTCTTCAAAGTCGACGAATTTACAGACACATATCTGTTAACACGCGCGGATGGCAGGCCATTGAAATAACGTTGTTTATATCTTGAGGACGTTAGGGGGAAATATATGCTTATGTATTTTATTTTTTTTTTTTTCGCCTTAAGGTAGAGATGTAAAGACTTTTGCCCTAAGGTGGAAATTAGCATTATATATATATATATATATATTTCTATTGATTGGGATTTAGGCGAAATATGGTATGAAAAAACGCGACTGTTGGGAGAACTCGACCTTAAGGCGAAAAAACTGTTTCGCCTTAACGTTTTACACACTGTTTTATATGGGAATGCGTAACTGTATACTCAAGTCCAATTTACCATGTAATGTGTATACAATTACTTCACTGCACACCAACTTACGTACATGTATCCATTAACACTAAGGACTTAGGGGCCATTGAAATAGCGTGCATGTATCCAGAACCAAAAGGGGAAATATAATCTCATGAATTGTATTGTTTTTGTTTTTGCCTTTTGTACTGGCGGAATTGACCTTTCGCCTAACTGGTCGATCTTGCGTTATATAAATATATATATATATATATTTCACTAATTCCCCACTTAGGGCGAAAGAAGTTGAAAAGTCGACCATAGGGCGAAAAAAAAATACGGCGAAAAAACGGATTCCCCTTAACGTTATCACACACTTTTTATATAGGAATGCGTAAACGTGTGGTAACGTCCTTTTACAGACACAATCTATATGCTATTACTTCAAAGTCGATGAATTTACGGACACCTATCTGTTAACACGCACTCATGGCAGGCCATTGAAATAACGTTTATATCTTGAGGACGTTAGGGGGAAATATATGCTTATGTATTTTATTGTTTTTTTTTCCCCCTTAAGGTAGGAAGATATAAAGACTTTCGCCTTAAGGGGGGAATTAGAGTTATATATATATATATAGATATATATATATATATATATATGTAGCTTTCTCCTATTTTTCATGCCGGTGTTTTTACCCGTCATCCTGAAACTGTTTAGGTAGAAGAGATTTTTTAACCAGGACATCTCCCTGTTAACACTGTGGGTCCATGAGACATAGACCTCTCATTGGCCTGTTACACATGATGATGGTACCCCAGAATACTTGTGTTATGTTTAAACTCATGTAAGGATGATCTAGATTATTCTTTAGTGGGTAGGAAGTGGTCTGTAGGGCTAAAGAGTGAAAAACACTGCCAAAGATTACTTTTAAATTCCAACAACTTGCATCCATGTTACTAAGGTGCTTGTTTTTTCTGTTTAACCTTCTTAAGTTGAAGGATAAGGACCTACAGGAAGAGTACAGGCTACAGATGCTAAA
>WURT03308466.1:0-24755 GCA_009936505.3 Holothuria glaberrima
CTCATTTTTGTCATGTGGGTGGTTCATGTTTGTTACAATATATCACATATGGCAAGGAATCTCTAAGCCTTTTGGCTCTCTGGTTGTTTAAATTTTGCTGACAAGGAAACTTAACAAAAGTCAAGATATGTAGCCTCAAGTGATAGAAATTTCTTATCCTTCAAAGTTTCCAGATATTTTCATAAAACTGGAACTTTAAATTTGACCTGATAGACATTGTTTTTCAAGTAGGCAGTAGATGATCACTTAATCTTTTATCTTTTCTTGAGAGAATGGTGCACCATCAGCTGTGAGAAATTAGCAGATTAAACCTGATTCAGGTGACCATGATTTCATCAATTTTGGACCATTCCATCACCACTTGAAACAGTAATTTGGCCCCCAGAATATTTCAAGGTTGCTCCTGTCAGGAAATGACCCTGAAACTTCTGGATTGCTGACTACATACTGTAACCAAGCCAGCCTTTTGACATCATTATTTCAATTTTCTGAAAAAAAAAGAAAAATCAGGGGTTTCACTGCAGCTCATGTATAGGATAATAGTCTCATGGTAACAAAGAGAATTGAAAGCTAGAGGTATAACAAGCCAATTCATTTGGTCTTCATGAACACTCAGAATTGCACATAGCAGTTTAGGACTTTAGGTGATGCATGATGTTACTTGTTCAAAAATATTGTTGGCTTCTAAATAGGAAGGGATTACATAACAACTTTATATTCTGGTTGTAGGAATCTGTGCAAGGGGTATCAGGACGGAGTATGACATCCTTGATGCCCCCATCTCTAGGACCAAGACCCTACTCTGTGGCTGCTGATGGCATCAGGACTCATAGAGACCGCCCTCATTCAAGAAGACTTCATTCGAGTCCTCCTGTGGTAAGGCTTGTTAAAATTGGTTACCGTAGTAATAGCCTGATTATGACATAATTCACTGTCATTCACAACTTAATTTAAACTTGCAAGTATGTATCTTCTGTTTGATCCAATTAGCTATTAGCAGGACCATTTTTACTTAAAACAGATGTTCAAATTCTGTGATTGATGCCTTTTTACATTTGAAGTTATACATAACGTGGGTCAAGTGGTCACTTTTTCTACTTTTCTAGTTTTCAATTGAGAGGATTGTTCAAGGATTCAAAGCTCGTAGTCAGCTGATAGTACAAGAATTACAGGACAGTGATGAAGTACTGCAAGCAGAGTTAGGAGATGAAACAGAAAGTGAAACAGAGGGGGATGCTAGTAGCAGGTAAGATGTAAATAAGATTACAGAGATTTACAGGGAGCAAAAAGAGATGGATTTAGAGATTTGGAACAAAATAACATGTCAGAAGTACATGTAATTTAGCAGAAAGTATCAAAATATTGCAAGTACTGAAATGTAAGAAATGTAGATAATAGTCAGGGCTTATGAAGAAAAGATCAAAGATGTATCTCTTCCTTAGTGTCAGTTTGTTAACTGATCTAAAAAAATGAGATGTTGTTAAGTAGATTTAATTAATGGTGATTATGACAGAACAGTAACAAAAGCTAGGGATAATGTCTCATTTTTCATATGGTAGTATAACCAACTCTTAAATCATTTATGCTCCACAGTACCAAATATTTCCTTTTGTGCGAATGTTTTCTTGATGCTTTCATCATTTTAATACCATTTAATGGGTAAGGGTTATGTTTTGTGGTAACATTCTGAAATTTAATTTGGGATGAATATTTGTTTTTTTTAGAAACCTTGGTCAAACATACAACAGAAACAAAACCAAGAACATGAAAAACACTGGGCAAAAGAAGAGTGACGTGCTTAAAATTACTCGGAAGAACTCCAAGGAAGGTGTGTCCTTTTTGACTTGCTACCTTTATGTGAATTGAAAGACATTTAGAGCTTTTTACATATGGTACTGGAAAATGAGATGTAACTCTGTAATTGGAAATAGTTCCAATTGACATGTGACCTGGTTTTTGATTCCTTGCCAAGGCAAAAGGAATCTATGCGATGGTGATGTTGTGGGTGTGTGTGGGTGTGTGTGTGTATGTGTGCACTCACGAACATGTCCTTAGCGGGTACCGAGGCAGTTGGCCCGAGCTCCGCTCTCACACGTCTTTCCTAGCTCACGCGCGGCTCGAAACTGGAGTAGCTACCTGAAAATTCGGCCACTGCAATGAGAAGTCACGCGCAGCTGCACATGCCTGCCTTGCAGCGCAGCCGGCCCTCAAGCACGTAGCAAACCTCGCCTACTTCGCGGGCAGCTTCGCTGCTTTACAGTTCCCTTGGATTCCCTACTGGGTCCTTTCCTAGTACCCCCTAAGGCATTGAATGTGCGTATGTGTGTATGTGTGTGCACTCACAAAAACATGTCCTTAGCGGGTACCGAGGCAGCGAGCTTGGGCTCCGCTCTCGCACATCTTTCCTAGCTCACGCGTGGCTCGAAACTGGAGTAGCTAACCGAAAATTCGGCCACTGCAATGAGAAGTCACGCACGGCTGCATGTGCCTGCCTTGCTGCGCGGCCCGCCCTCAAGCGCGTAGCTTACCTCAAATAGTTTGCAGACATCTTCCCTGCTTTGCAATTTCCTTGCATTCCCTACCTGGTCCTTTCCTAGTACCCTGTAAGGCATTGGATGTTCGTATGTGTGTGTATGTGACGGCTTTGCTTGTAAACACGATATCTCAAGAAGGGTAACTTCAAGGGATCTCATACTTGGTATGTGGGTTGGCCATATTGAGTAGAGGATCCCTATTGTTTTTGGTGGAGGTCAAAGGTCATTTGGGGTCACCAGAGGTCAAAAGGTCAAAACCTTGTAAACACGATATCTCAAGAAGGATAACTTCGAGGGATCTCATACTTGGTATGTGGGTTGGCCATATTGAGAAGATGATCCCTATTGTTTTTGGTGGAGGTCAAAGATCATTTGGGATCACCAGAGGTCAAAAGGTCAAAACCTTGTAAACACAATATCTCAAGAAGGATAACTCTGAGGGATCTTATACTTGGTATGTTGGTTGGCCATATTGAGTAGATGATCCTATTGTTTTTGGTGGAGGTCAAAGTTCATTGGGGTCATTAGAGGTCAAAAGGTCAAAACCTTGTAAACATGATATCTCAAGAAGGATGACTGTGAGGGATCTCATACTTTGCATGTGGATTGCTAATATTGTGTAGAAAAGCCCTATCATTTTTGTGGCGGTCAAAGATAGCTTAAGTAGGAGGGATCTCATGCTTGTCATATGGGTGATTCGTGTTTGTTGCAATATATCATATGGCATAGAATCACTAAGCCTTTTGGCTTTCTGGTTGTAACCTGGTTTTTGTAACCTGACCTGGAGGGGAGAAAAAACATATCATTAGACAAATTCTTTGCATGGTCAAATCAGGGGTCTTACATTGGTAGAGACAAATAGCCCAGGCTTCATTGTTCTTCCATGTATGTTGAAGCTTAAATGCTGGATAGGGCAACAAATTAAAATCAGAGATGGAACTTGAAGAAACCTTGTTGAAGCTTGATCAAACTATGCTAGTCATCCAGTCTTTCAAATATTGGAATCCTACTGAAAAGGAAATGTTGACAAATTGTAAAAAATGGCACAGAGTAAAAATATGATTTACTACTGAGTGGTCCTGAGCTGAACTTTTCCAGTTTATAATGAAATAGTATATCAGTTATGCAACACTGTCTCTGAATGCAGTATATATTAGGCATACCAAGGAGCTTCAACACATGCTGTGTGGGCTTACCAAAAGGGCCACAGTATGACAAAAGCTTGAAAACCACATTTGTCAGAAAACATGATTCATATTATTTTGTTTTGACTTACACAATGTCTGTGATTCACAACAGAAGTTTTTGCTTATAATTCTTTAACAAGACATCCATATGTATGTACATTAATGAGGCTCTTCTTTAATAGGCATGGGAGGAACTCTTACCATTGAAGGTACCACACACCATCCTAACACTCCAAGAATTGATGATACAGAGGTTTTTGATTTGAGATGCAGCATTAATCAGAACCAGGAATCCATCAGACAGTCTCATGTGAAGATGTGTGAATCTAAAAGTGAAATTCAGGAACTTGCCCTTAATATCAGGTGAAGGATGATACCATCATAAGTTTTGGAATGTTTACACAATTCAAACAACTAGGGTAGCCCTTACAGTACTGTACTCTTCACATTTTGAGCTACAGTCTATATCAGGGGCTTTCAACAATTTTTTACGTTCATTTTTTGTGGTCCTGCCCATTACCTCAATAAAAGTGGAGTGCGATGATTAGTTGGCTTCGAGCAAAAAAAAAAAAAAAGGTTTCTGCAAAAATTATTTCAAGGTTGCATAAATTGCATCTATTAAACAGTCTTTATCCTTACATGATGCTTTAATACAAGCTAACACTTCAGAAAAAAGTGTTTTTGATATATAGTAAGTTGGTGTACAAACACTGTATAAGGGAAAGGAAGAATAAGCATGGCACATACTGAGGTGTGTACCATCAAGGACCACCTAATGTTCTTTAGTCTACAATATGCAGTAAAACAAACCTTTCAATTAGCCTCTTCAAATAGTTATGCTGGAATTCTTTAGACCCTTTTAAAGGTCTGGTGACATGAAAAGGACATAGTTGGATATGTGGTGTAAAAAGTATTAAAAATGTAGAAAATAGCCACAATTCCCTTCAAAATCCATCAAAAATTGACCATTTTACAGGGTAATTTCTGTTTCACACTTTTAGCATGAATAAACATGAGCTAAATATGCAAGCTTGTTATTTTGAGAGAGGAGCTGGCCAAATATGGCTTATGTAATCCTTTGTTTATTCAACTTTCATTTCAAATACAGTTGTTTCATTGGTATGTCTTGAGGGTATGTTTTGAAAGTTAAAATTGTGTCCTTGAAAAATATCAGTATCCCTCACCAAACTGTAAACTATCTGATAAGTAATGAGTAATTAAGAGATAATTAACATAGGGTTCCCCAAAAATGGCAACTCGGTGCGACACTACACATCATCATTTTTCCATAGGCAGTGAGTTACTCTTGAAACTTTGAAGAGTTACATCTTGAGAACCACAAAAGATATTGAAATAATTCCAATGGATCTTTCCTTGGGAAATCTTACTCTTTAGACTGCCAAGATAAATCAGACCATTTTGCTGGCATGTCACCAGAACTTTAAAAGAAAGTTGTCATGAAAGTCATATACTGTGTATTTGGTAGGAAATGTTGCATTCCTGTCAGGACAGGATTTTTCACAGAGAGGTTTCTAAGTAGTATTACTATTTTGGTGTTTGGTCCTTTCTTAGATTGAAAGAGGAATTAATTAGAGAACTGGTTAAGACTGGTAAAGAATCTGAGGCTATGAATAGAAAATACTCTGAGAGAATTACTGAGTTGGAACAGCAGGCCCATAAGGCTCGGTTGGGTCTTCATGAAGCACAGAGGGCATTACATCACCTTGAGGGCAAGGATCAACAGGGTGCACAACATAAAAAGAACCTTGCATCTGACTACAGAAAGAAGATCAATTTAGCAAAGAGCAAAGTTAAAGAGTTAGAGAGGAAACAGCAGGTGAGACTGAGGAATTGATACATAGATTCTATCAGGTTACTGCTAAATGTAAAACATATTGTCCTCTTTCAAGACAGAATTATTTGGTCATGTTAGGCACCATGTCAAACAACTCCAGGCTGCAGCTGCCTCAGCCAAGCTGCAATTGTTGCAGCCATACTTTGTTGCTATACACATTACAATAGCAGGATTAATTCACTCTTTCTGTTGTAATGCTTTATCAACAAAGCATGGCTGCAGCTCCTGCAGCTTGGTTGAGGTAGCTGCAGTTAGGCTATTTTGACATGGTGCCTTAATGATATGGTATCATTACTAATAATTGTCTTTTAAAGGTAAGATTTCAGAATTTATGTTGTTTGGTTCCTGGAGGTGCTGTTCTCAGAGGAGATATGAGAAAAACATGTTTAGTTTACTGTAGCTTAGAGTGAAGAGGCCACTGGGCTCATCAAGGAATATATATCAAATTGACCTCGGATAGACATTGGGGAGCTATGTCCCTCTTTTAATAGGTTTAGAGTATAACTAAGCAAATTGGTGTACTAGTAGCTCCCTGGTCTGCTCCTGCATTTGTCATTTGATAGGGGGAGGTGCATCCCCAGTCCAGAGTCTGTTTTCAGAAGTCTGGAAGGGTTGACAACTCTTGCTTTATGTGAGAGCTCAACAGCTGTGCTTTTATGGGAGAGCTCAACAGCTGTGCTCAGCACCAAAAGGAAACCAGAGCTGAATGAGACAGTAGATGAGTGCGCCAGACTCAGGGTTCTTTTTAACCCTTTCGCAGCCAGATACGTAATAGTACGTATCAAGTTAAAGTACCGTTCACAGCCAGTTACGTACTATTACGTATCCAACCTACCATGCTTAAAAAGGACTAAACAAGGTATAAGAATACCCCCAGAAGTCAGTGTGACCTTCTGAATAGTTTCTACACATAATTTGTGTGGATGGCGCTATTGGAATTTTTTTCGTAACTTGAACAAGTAACGATATATAGAGCAAACAAAATGGCAGCCTCCTTGGATTAGTCAGAATAAGAAGTGCATACATTTAAATAATCGTGGGAAGTTCTGAAGGTGGCCCCGAAGAAAAAAGACGGTCAAATTGATTCGTATGATATGTCCTTGTACATTACCGATCAAAATTGGGGCTCTGTCAATTGTCTGGATACTTTTACATTGCAAAATTTGTGGTCTCGGGGTACATCAGTACAGGGGCCAGTTCCGCGAATTTAGGCAATTGGCGGCCATTTTGAATTTGTTTGACTGAATTGCATTTTAAACAACGGTAACTGGTAGAGGAATGTACATTCTACAATTTTTATGTTCAGACCAACTTTGAATTCAGTTTAGGTAAAAAGTTATGTTACATTGCAAATATTGTCAAGAACAGTGTTCAGCTCGCTGGCTGAAAAGGGCACAATAGGAAATTGAGGCTGGCTGCGAAAGGGTTAAATCAGCCGTGTTCTGAATCCTCTCATTGCCATTCCAAACAAGAAATTCAGTCAAATTTCCAGGTGGCTATACAGGGTGTTGATATATCAAATGCAAAATGTACATTCTAACCACCACACCAACTATTACACTCCATTAGGTTGAAAAGTAGCACTCGGAAGTAAGCACAATGTTGTGATATTATTTTTCAGTAATGTTTGAATACATCTTTTCAGGAAAATATTTTAAGCACTACTGCAGTAATGCTGTGACCAGACAGAAAAGGTAGGGAGGTATGTTTGATGCTTGGCAGTACTGCTTGTTTATGTGCTTTGAAGACAGTACTGTATCAGTTGTGCAAAATTATTTAGGCTATCCCCTGTTTTTTTTTGTTTTTTTATTCTAAGGAAATGGAAAAAGTGATGAAGATACAAACAACATCAGAGAAGAAAGTGAGTGACCTAGAGGCAGAGGTAGGGAGGATGAAACAACACATGGAAATAGCTCAGTCAAGACTGAAAGAGGAAATGGACAGGAAAGCTAAGATAGAGGTGAGAGGATATTGGTTTGGGGTTGAAAGTAGATAGATGCAGACCTGCTGACCTACATTTGTGGATGTGGAGATATAAACCCCTCCCCCCTGACCCTTCCAAGAAAGAAACAGAAAAAAACTTAGGGATAGTTATCTCAAACCTGAAATTTTACAGTCTTTACAAACCTGCCTTCTCCCTTGGTGAAACTGTTAAGAGTTGACAGATAGGTAGAAATGAGAAGGTATAGGGCATTGGTTTGTGGGAAGGTAGTCATGACATGGATGAACTTAAACATAAATGCACCATCAGATGTATTTGAGTTTGGTTCTTTTCTGAATGAGGAGACCAATGCAAAATTTGTTTCAAGGGGATACTGTTCATTGTTAGAGATCAAGGGATGGATACACGTTTAGAGTATAATGCAAGACACAAATATAAAAACATCAGGAAAGGGTAATAAAGACATAAAAATGCTAAAATTATGAGGAAAATTGATATTGCAAACAGAAAGCTCAAAAGTTTGCCCAAATGGTAACACATGTGTCAAAGGACATTATGTTTTCAAAAGTTTGGGGAATGGTCATAAAATTTTAGAACAGGTAATCATAAAACCCCCAAAAAGTGTCACAAAGTTGATGGGGTGGTACTGTGGATTTTGGGTGCATGTATGTATTGATTACTCATTGTTTGCCTGTTTCTTTGTGTTGTGTTTACTCAAGAAAGACAGAGATAAATCACAGTGTTGTAGAGAGAGATGAAGTTATGTTACTATGTTTCTATCTCCTCAGCGAGAACTTATCAAAGATCAGCAGAAGATAAAGGAACTAGAAGTAAGAAATGAACAACAGCAGAAAATTATCAAACGAAAAACAGAGGAGGTGAGTTAAATAGAAGTCAAAGATGGATGGGAGTGGATTCATTTTCATGTGCCACTTAGTGTCTTAAAAATATGAAAGGGACCATTTGGGTGATATGTTAAGAGAATCAGTGGAGAAACTTTAGGTCAGATTCATTACATTTGTTGGGGATGCAGGTACCCCAGTTAAGAGAGGTTCTTGACTCTTTGATTTCATTTTCATATTTTGTATGTGCTAACCAGTGTATACACTGAGTCTATGTTTTTTGTTGTTTCCTGGATAATTAACCTTGAATCTTGTTTTCCTCTTACTATTGAAATGTGAAGATGTTGTGACTTCTTCCTTTCAGGTATATTACTTGTGTCTGTAAGCAGTCTAATTGTGGTACCTATGTACTCATTTTATAGGTTGCCTCAGCTAAGAGGAGACTTCGTCAGGGGTCTGCTGGGGGTACACCTCAGAAGGAACAGAATCAGCAAGAGGAACAACAAAAATGGTTAGATTCTGAGGTGGAGAAAGTTTTAGAGAGAAAGAAGCAGATGGAAGAACTAGAGAGTGTAGGTATTTCTCATCAAAACATGCTTTTGTGGTGTTTTAATCACTTAGGGGATGAAAATTATTTCTTGATAAGATATTACAATATGGAGGAATAGAGGAAACTGCTCTTAGGAAATGGAATAGCATGAAAGGTGTGAAACCAATGCTTGCATTATCATGAGTATCTACTGCATACTTTAAGGTACATACATGATGTTTTGAGCCATACATGTTTATGTTTTCTATCAAACTTTGAAAGCTTTATTAGTATTTTAACCAGACAGAACAACAAGTGTTTGTCTTCGTACAATAGTTCCCAGGTGGTTTAGAGCTGATTTTGTTTTAACCAGAAATAAAACAGGCATATGGTAGGTATGTATTTTGTCCATGCTTTCCTGTGAGATAATGCCAATGAAAGATTCAGTACTGTATGATGTCCCTCTGGTACTAGAGCTGCAATCAAGTTGTGACCTGATCAAAACTCTCCGAAACTGCCTGACTTGAAAAATTCTAGAGATTTTCTCCTTATTAAAATAAAAACAGTGACCCAAGTCAATGACATGTACAGTTGTAGAAGGGTCTATTCTCAGATCAAGTTATGATATGTTAGAAGGGTACTTATTCTCAGCAATCTGGTGAAATTTCCATTGAAATCTGATGTGTGGTTCTCAAGATGTTGTCACATTAAGGGACAGTCTTTTGCTTTTCTTTAAACTTTACAACCAGTCTTCTCCTCAACAATCCCATGTTATTGGAATGTGATTGCATGAGAGGCATGGGAAAGTTACAAACTTCACATTCCTTAAGGCGAGGTCCTGTCCCAATAAACTTCAAGGTCAACACAACAGACTGAAAAAACAAAGGAAACAAAGCATTCCTTATCAATGTGAGGAAGTGATATAACCCCTATAACCCCTGCTTGCCTCAAGGTCACTTTAGACTTTTGGTCCCATTAAAATATTAAAGATGTGAAGTTTTCTCACATTGAGCTGGGTTGACCTTGATTTGAACAAATATTATTTGACATAAAGGGTGACATAATCCTATCATGGTGGTCCATGCATAGCATAATCTTTTGACCTGGGTGCAGGGGTATATTTTCTGTTTATTAATCGTTGCTACTTTGCAGGAACTTACACAAAGAGAAGCCATCCTTGCCAAGAGAGAAGCTCTACTGCTTGAGAAAGGAGAATTTGAGATGAAAAAACTAAGATCTAGTCAACATCTTAATAAAGTAAGCTTTTTTTTCTATTAATAATATTACTAAGTCAGTGGATGACAATGGTTCTGAAGTCACTGATCAATTTGATATTTGGCATGAATTATGTTCAGAAATCTGTTTTGTGCACACCCTGTTAATTTTACTCCTTTTTTAAAAAATTTTGAGATGACAAAACCACTTGATGATGAACTTGCAGGTTCTTGTGATGGTTTATTGTTGGTAGAGGAGTGTAAAGTAGCACTTTTTTCTATGAAGAATGGAAAGAGTCCTGGTTGTGACGGGCTGCCAGTCGAGTTTTGTAAACACTTTTGGGAGTTAATTAGTAAGGCTGTTACCGATTCTTTAAATCTGGCCCATTTCTTTATGTCCTTTACACCTGAGCAGTCTCATAGTATAATAACCTTGTTACCTAAACCGGGGAAAGGTCATAATTGGGTTAAAAGCTTTTGCCCAATTTCGTTATTAAATACAGACTACAAGGTTTGCACTAAAGCATTAACTACTCGAGTTAAGGGTGTTCTTTCTACTATTATTGGTAAAAATCAAACTGGTTATATTAAAGGGCGTTTCATTGGTGATAATAATCGTTGTGTTTTAGATACTATTGACTATTGTAAATCTACTCACACCAAGGGTATGTTACTCCTCATTGATTTTGAAAAAGCATTTGATACGTTGAACTGGAATTTTATCTTTCATTGTTTGCATATGTTTGGTTTTAAGGACAGTTTTTGCACGTGGGTCCGTACTTTGTATTCGAATTCTTCCGCTTCAGTTTGTAATAATAGGTATCCATCTGAGCCTTTCCACATTACAAGAGGCATTGAACAAGGCTGTCCCTTAAGTCCATATATTTTTATTATTTGCGTTGAAACATTAGCTATGAAGGTCAGTGCTACACAAAGTATTAAAGGCATATCAGTTTTAAATGATAAATTAAAAATTCTTCAGTACGCGGATGATACCATGCTCTTCTTTGACGGCTCTCATGATACTCTTAAGAATGTTATTCTTCTTTTAAAGGACTTTGAAAAAGCTTCAGGTCTGAAAATAAATTATGAAAAGTCAACCATTTTCCCTCTAGGTCCCTTGTCTTCTCAAAAACCTCATTTTATTAATTCTGACGAGTTTTACATGGGCTGTTGGCCCAGTAACTGTACTCGGTGTAGTAGTTTGTAATGATGAATGGTGATAGTCTCTTTTGACTCAGTTTTATACCTAAACTATCCAGACTTAAAAATATATTAAATCTGTGGTCCTGTCATGACCTTACTCCAATTGGTAAGATTGTCTTGGTGAAAACCTTTGTGCTGTCACAGTTGGTCTATCTATTTCAATGTTTACCAAATCCTCCCAAACAATTTATTAATCTCCTAGAGAGCACAATATTTAAGTTCATTTGGTCAGGGAAATCGGACAAAGTAAGTCGTATGACAATGGTTAATTCCATTTCGAATGGAGGTTTGAATGTTGAATATTAAGAGTTTTATTGATGACTTAAAGTGTTTATGGATAAAACGTTATACTGATACCAGCAAGGGATTCTGGAAAAACTATTTCAGTTTCTATCTTAAAAAGTATGGTGAAAGATTTTTATTTTACTGTAATATTAAGTGTAATGACGTGTGCACTGACAATGTCTTTATTAATGACGTTTTACAGGCTTGGACCTCGTTCTCTTTTTGCAACCCAACCATGAACTTTAAAAATCAAATAATTTGGAATAATAATAATATTAAAGTTGCAAATAATGTTATCTATTATAAATCCTGGCATGACAAGGGAATAATGCATATTTATGATATATTAGACACAGACAACTCTTTCTTAAGTTTTGCCGATTTTAAAATGAAGTTTCACATTAGCTGCCCTTTTACTCTTTACCTATGGTGTTATACACGCTATCCCTTCGCATTGGAGAACGTCACTGAATACCGATGATGATAATAGCATTTCTCTTATTGACACAATTCTCAATACGAATTACTTCTCCCGTCTTGTTTATAGAAAGCTCATTCAAAAACTTGTGACTGTTCCTAAGTGGATTGCAAAATGGAATTTATACTTCCATCTTGACGAGTGTGTTTGGAGTGCTATCTTTCAAGCCCCTTTCAGTCACTAAGAGAAACTAAGTTACAATATTTTCAGTTCCGTTTTCTCCATCGCATACTAGGCACAAATTCTTTACTTCATTTAATGAATAAAACAGAAAATCCTCGTTGCACTTTCTGTGGTCAAAAGGATGAAACCCTAGATCATATTTTTTGGGAATGTCAGTATGTCTCTAATTTTTATCTCGATATAGAACAAAAAATTCTTGGCAGGCAGTTTCTATTTTCGAAGTCTGATATGTTTTTTGGTTATCATTTTCTTCTGAAACATCCTTTTAATTTCCTTATTTTTAATATGAAGTATTTTATTTTATCAAAAAAAATGTGTGTTGAAACACTGAATACTAATGAATTTGTAAATAAGTTCAAGTTTTTATTAAATGTCGAGAAGTATCTTGATGGTAAGAACATACAAGGTCCTTTCCTTTCAACAGTCTGAAAGCCACCTTCAGTACAGGTGATTTCCTTTTTGATTAATTGTATAAAATACAGTCCCATACTTCGTTATAATCAGAGTTTTTTTTTTTTTTTTTTTTTTTTTTTTTAAGGGGGGGCTGTCTTTATATGCTGCTTGCTTTCCTCTTTCATTCAAGTATGCTAGATATAGTTAACCTTCGTTTCACATATTGTGCAAAGAACTTATTGCTTTTCTTTAGAGCATGTAATTATTGTAACATAGTATGGTTTTGAGTATGTATGTTTATGTTAAAATTGTATGTTTAATGTCAATATATGATGGCAAAAAAAAGAAAAAAAGCTTTTTGAAGTGAAAATTTAACAGAATTTCTTCTAAACTATCTTACCTTTTCAGCTTAATTGTTGTACTCTTTTATCTAGTAATGTGTCATTGTTTTAAGTGATATGCTATTGCTTGAAGTGTTTAAGGTAAATTGTATTTTAGTGCTACACTGAACACTGATTTCCTAAATTATTTTCAAGCCAGCATTGAATAAGATGGCAACATATACGGATGATAGCTGGATAGTTCCAAATATATTGTACAATCTCTAATAAACGCCCCGGGAGCGCTGCATTTTTGAAAAGGGGGGCATTTATTTGAGGGTATATTGTACGTTGAAACTTTGCCATACATGGAACGGATTTGCAACTTAGAGACCGTACACAAATGTCTTGTCCTCCATCCTGTGCTAAGACATATAGTTTTGAGGTTGCTCCACTCAGCAAATGTAACATTAACATTAGGCTTAAGCATTAAACTTAGGCCTTGGCATACTCATATTTGTTAAAAATTTACGGAGGGTGTTTATTAGAGCTGAACGGTAGACTCTAAAGTAAGGCTGGCTGATAACTCTGTCAAAAACAGAGAGCATTAAGATGGTTGTCTGGTAACCCGTCAGTTTTTCACAACCATAGTACATTTGTCTATGAAATGCTCTCTCCATGCTGTCATTGTATTTCTATCCATTTGTTTCACACAACCATGTAATTACTAAGTCTTGTATCCTAAACTTCAGCTTTTTTATTGTCTCATGTCTCATTGTAGGATTTGGCAAGCATTAGTTCAAGGTTGACTGCTGTTGAAGGACAACTAGATGACAGAACTAAATCCTGGAAGAAACACGGAGAAAAGTCAAAAATCAAAGAAGATGTAACTGCCCTTAAGGAGGAAAGGTATGGAGAGCCTTAATTGAATATAACATAAGGGATATATTGATGTAGACACGATTGATGTTACGTCATCCGCATCCCCCTCTCCCCCTTGTCACTACACCAGAGTGACAAATCTTTTGTACTGTATAGTAATAATGTGGAACCTTCTTGTTTAAACAAGGGGAGTACACAGACCTGCCAACTAGTTTGCTTTTGTTGTATTTTGTATGATAAAATCTTAAAAATACCACCATACAGTAAAATACAACTTTAAGGTTGGCTATACAAAAATGTATTTCTCAGGGAAATTCCCACAAAATTGCCGAGTAGGCCCATTTGATGAATTTTTGCACTTTCCGCCATCTCGTGCAGAATGAATCAGTCTCACCTACTTCACACACCAAGTCAATGCTGTAATCCATTATCCAAGCCACATGCAACATACTTCCTGTTTGCTGATAATGCAACACTATGGTTGTGCAATTTAGTACCACTTGTTGGGAATAACATGGCCTCCTTGTAACATCATACCACTTTTACAGAACATAAGACTCATAGGCTAGGCTAAATTATATCTGTATGCAAATATTGTTAGGATAGTGTATGAGCCAGTGCAAAGTTACTGTGAAGAAAGTGGTGTCACAAGGCCTAATTACTGAAGTAGAGCTTTCAAAATATTGCAAAGGGCTTTGTTAAGGTATTTTACATATATCTTATAGCTATTTTATGAGACGTAATCCAACTTGGTAACCAATTTGATCCCGATGTTGATACCTTGAGGATGTGTGACCTGTAGAGCAGTGTGTACAGTACTACAGTGGAACTGAAAATCGAAACAACTTAAAATTATTGGAGTCCTATGCACTTGATTTTTGAAGAGTAACCTCAAGACACTTAAGGATTGCAGCTACGTAACTGTATAATGCATGTATTTTGAAGAGTAAAATTATGTTTTAAAGGTGTTGTATAAAGGTTTGTAGGCTCATCCATGCATGTTTTTGAAAAATACATTATGTAGAAGTTGTTTCAAATATAAGTTTGTGATCCTAAAAGCTGTCAGGTCTGAGTACAGTGTTTCACATCAGTTGTTAAACAATGAATGGGAAGGTGAAGCACCAGTGAATGTCTCTTTAAGTATTATATTTCTAACTATATTATCATACTAATGTCTGTAGCATTCTAGTGAGTGATTATTTTCTGCTTTTGCAGGGACAGACTGAAAAAACAGAGGTCAGTTTTAGATGAGAAACTTCAAGAAGGAAGTCTTCTCTCTCCAAGAGAAGAAAGGAGGTGTGTATTTGTATAGGGGTAGTGACAGCTTAAAAGGTTTGCTTATCCTTACTAATTCAGAACTTTAAACCATGCAGATAATGTCGGACCAATGACTTCCTTATGTTACATTACCTGCCACTGTCCTTAGAGCCTCAGTTTAGTCATCAAACACAATGGTATAAATCTCTGTGAACAATATGCCTGGTACAACCTTATTGTTGCAATCTTCTAATCTTTTAATCATTCATCATTAAGCCTAACATCTCTTTAAAAATTATTCTTTTTTTTTTGTTATTTTTTTCTTTAGGATCATCCTTTTTTTTTTTTTGTTCTTGAAGAACCCATATGTAATCGAAGCCACAGCTTTGATTGTAGGGATTACTCTACTTTGCTCTGTCCAAATCGTTGCCCTCTATCAATGCGAAGCAGACTCTGTCTGCTCAGCTCCTCTGATCCCCAAATCACCGGTTAGGAATATGACTGAACAAGGAATATGCCATACAGCCTGCTACGTAGGCGAGATACAGCACTGTCCTGTTGGTACAGTGGGCAAAGTGTTTCCACTTACGTCTCAAATGTTAAACACTTGACAAGTTTTCCTTTCTGTTTAGGAGTAGAACTGTAATTGGGAGGAATTTTCATTCTATTTCCATAATGTTTACTTTTAGAATTCAATTACATAGGAGCAGTTCTAGAAAAGAACTTTTATATTGCAGAAAATCGTGACTTTTCAACAAGTCAAGTTGTGCAAGGTGTGGAATTGTTGTGCATAGCATCCCGGGGAATTTCTCTGCGAACGAACAATATTATGTATGTGAACATGCTTTGCCATCCACTGAAGTACGTAGCTAATTTTTGGTTTCAGATCAAAATTACATCTGTTTGAGAAAGTTCGTTAGTGTAAGAGTATTATATGCATGTCTAACGTGTGAAAGATAGTTGGTGGACGAAGTTTGGTGCAGAATATTGTTATTTGAGAGGGAGAGAGGTACCCGGATATTACGGACATAATGCACAAGGGCTGTGTTACGTTGGAGTGCAACGGAATCACACAGCACTGTTTAAGGACTTGTCTCAATATTGGCTCTTCAGCCTACACAATAACAGGTGGCTTGCGACTAGTGTAGGCAGTAGTAAAATTGTGTCAAACCATGGAGCTATTACGGAGCTCCATGATCAAACTATTAACCATCATTTAGTAAAAACCTTACACGTCTAAGCTGTGTTATCTTCAAGAGGCTTCGATACGTACTTGCCTGCAAGTACAGGCATGTCTAGTTTGGTCTTGAATTGCTCAGTCTTACATTGCTTGAGAGTGGCTGAAGTAAGAGTAAGTCTAAACTGGCTCTTATTGCTTGCTTGTTTCTGCAATGTAGGTGCTTTTGTGTATCATTGCAAGTGCTTAATGTTTTATTTGTTCAGGTTAATAGGTTTAGAGGAAGGTATTGAGGCCCTAGATGCTGCCATTGAATTTAAGAACGATGTCATTTCAAGCAGACAGAAGGTCTTAAAGAACAATGCTCTGACACAGGTAAGTAGAAGCTATTCAAGGTAGTTATCAAACAGTGCAGTGCAACTGGAAGTAGAGAAAGTGTTAGTCAAGGTTCTAATCAAACATTTCATCAAACAGTGCAATGCTGATGAAGGTAGGGGAAGAGTTAGTCAAGATACTAATCATACATTTTTATTGATATGGGTGAGCAAAAGCTAGTTCTCATGTTAAAGCTATACCACGATTGCACACACAAACTGAACATAGACAGATTAGCAACATATCTCCTCAACACAATACCTACAAGGAGCTGTTATTGCTGGAATGAGAGAAAGTTTTATGGGATCCTTTGCCCAAGCGTGGAAAAAGTCCTAAAAGATTGAGTTTCGAAGTGTTGCTAAAGATTGAAACAAAGGCAACTTCCATAAAGCAAATTAGGAAAGAAACAAACTTAATATCAGATAATAAAGTAGGTACATACACCAAACTATACTTAAGTGAATTGCATGGAAGATTTACAGCCAAACCCTCATAATGATAAATGAACTACAACAGAATAAAATGTCAATTATGTGTTGAACTAAGCTGAGATACCCTTGGTTGCATTATATGTCAACTTGCCATAGTCACTGTGAGGGACATTTCCTAAATTCTTGTGCATTAAATGAAAGTGTGATTCAGTCTTATTCCTTTACGGAATGCCTTTTTTCAATGTATTTGAAGGCAAAAGCCATTCATATAGGCTCACTGTCTGACATGCAGGACTAACTTCATGCTTCAACTTGATAAAGACAAATGTTTTTAGATGCTGGATACTTGTTCATGGACTTTTCTGACAGGCTAAAAAATTGTGAAGTATGATGTGAAAGATGTTTGTATGTGGTAGTATTCATCAAAAGGGACCACTCATACAGTCCCCGAGTGAAGTATATAGTACACACAAAGGAGTTGCCACCCACAAAGATCATTTACCCATGGTCTTCACTTAAAGGTGTGAAGCTATGTTGTAATGTTTGTAGTATTAGCTTAACCCACAAAGTATGAGTAGAGCTTATGTTATACTGTAGAGGGAGCTGTTTAAAAGGTTTAAGCTTCTGTAATTGCTAGTGGATTTTTCTGCAAGTTGCTGTGCAGGTGTCATGTTAGGATGGCAATACATTTTCTTCCTAGCTTCTTGATAAGCCAAAGAGAAATGGTAATTTTTGGCCATTCTTGATCATTGTTCATCCAGGATGTTCAATGCTAATCCCCACTGGTTTCCCTGGTCTAGCTGGAGTACGTGGTAGTGAAGATATATAATCTTTGCTCACTCAAGGCCCTGTGTCAACCAGGGAATCAACATTAGGGAATCGATATTAAAATGTGGAATAATTTCAATTTTAAAAGTGCACAAATCAGCACTAATTAGAGTCATTTAAACTTCAAATGAATGGTTTATAAAACTTTCATCCAGTACTCCATATTTTGCTTACCAATTTCATGGGGGAGAGAGGGGAGGAAGGGGTAGGGGAGAGATGGAGGGAGGAGGAAAGACATTTGATATCTTCTTCCCCCATTGTTTATGCCACTGCCCTACACAAACTGGTTGCATTTATGCACTATGACTCAATAGTTTCTGATCCCTGACATGGTCCAACTGCTAGGTGAACAGTGTTTACGTGCTGGCCAGCCCAACATGAGTCTGGGTATGTATTAAGTGTGGACCATGATTGTGTTCAAAATGAATTAAAAACTGAACAGGTAACATCAGAAGGGTTGAGCAACAGCAGCAATGCTGCTCTAGTTAAGAATACATCATATAACTGTTGTTTATGGAATCATGTATGAAAGTAATATCCTGGCAAGAATTGTTATGTTGCCTTGAATTAATTATAGAATGTTTACAATTGTAACATATCTGTTAACATTATCAACTGCTCTTGATGAAGTAAAATTACAATTTACAACATTCTGACAATTTCAGTGTGATCTGATTGATAATTAGAAGCAAATCATGATCTGGTGTTATGTCATCATTATGGAATCAAATTTGGACTGCAGAAAGTATTAGTGAATAATAAACTAAAGGCAGAGCGGATACCTCTGTAACTGATTTGGCTTCTTGTATAATACCATTGGGTCAGTTTTATTGACATAAGTCCCCCACCCCCAACAGATCAAACAGCACTTCAAAGTCTTGCTAAATGTACATTAGAAATAGCTTTAAGTTGAAGACTTGTAAGAAATAGCCTAAGTTGAGGACTTTACAAAAAAAGAAATATCATATTTTATCGAGGAAAAAAGGTATCTGTTTAGTGGAACTCATACTCTAGCAATGGTTTGATCATTTTCACAGAGTGAAGTCCATCTGATGAGCCGTCTACATTCCCTCTCAAATGAAGACACTAGAGGTTTACTGGTAAAATACTTTGATAAAGTTATCTCACTAAAAGAAGATGAAAGGAAGAAGATGGTTGATTTAAGTCAGATGCAGGTTAGTTTGATGATCATCTTTCTATTTTCAGTGTTGTCAATCATTGGTGGGTAAAGTGTGATCTCATACTCTTCATACTCAACGAAGATATTTGCAATCCCTCTTTGTGTAGCCACCTGGTTACCAGTAGGGAAGAAAGTTGTGAAGAACCCCTTTTTATGTAAGCCAAACTATGAGAAACTCTAGCAACAGGGACTGTCATTTTTGGTTACAAGGAAAAAACCTATGCAGAAGGGATGGTGTGTGTATGCATGTGTGTGTTTGTGACTCTTTGCTTGTTAACACCTTAGCTCAAAAGGTTATTTCTGCCATTTCTCATCCTTGGTATATGGATGTGACACTTCCCATATTTAGTATGTGAATGCTCCATATTAGGGGCAAGTGTTTTTATCAGTGTTTGTTGGTTTCGATGATAAGAGAAACCTATGCATTTATGATGGCGTGTGTATTTATTTGTGTGTGTGTGTATGTGCACTCACAGACATGTCCTTAGCAGGTACCAAGGCAGTTGGCTCGAGCTCCGCTCTCGCACGTCATTCCTAGCTCACGCGCGGCTCGAAAATGGAGAAGCTACTCGAAAATTCGGCCACTGCAATGAGAAGTCACCCGCGGCTGCACGTGCCGGCCTTGCAGCGCAGCCCACCCTCAAGCACGTAGCAAACCTCGCCTACTTCGCGGGCAGCTTCGCTGCTTTGCAATTCCCTTGTATTCCCTACCACGTCCTTTCCTAGTACCCTGTAAGGCATTGGATGTTCGTGTGTGTGTGTATGTGATGGCTTTGCTTGTAAACACGATATCTCTAGAAGGGAAAGTCTGACAGTTCTCAAACTTGGTACATAGATGCCCCATATTGAGGGGAAGAACCCTATTGTTTTTGGCGGGGGTCAAAGGTCATCTGGGGTCACTAGGGTCAAACAGCTTAAACTTTGTTAACACAATATCTCAAGGTAGGACTCTTGGATTGATTTCATACATAGTATGTAGATGTGCTATAGTAAGAGGAAGAGACCTATTGTTTTTGGTGGGGGTCAAAGGTCATCTGAGGTCACCGGGGGTCAAACTCTGAAAACCTTGTTTACACGATATCTCAAGGTAGGAAGCTTGGATTGGTTTCATACGTAGCATGTAGATGCATTATGGTGAGAGGAAGAACCCTATTGTTTTTGGCAGGGGTCAAAGGTCATCCGGGGTCACCAGGGATCAAACTCTGAAAGCCTTATTAACATGATATCTTAAGTTAGGAAGCTTGGATTGATTTCATACGTAGTATGTTGATGCGTTCTGGTAAGAGAGAACCCTCATTGGTTTTAGTGGAGGTCAAAGGTCATCTGGGGTCACTGGGGTCAAACTCTTAGAACCTTGTTAACACCATATCTTGATGTAAGAAGCTTGGTTTTATTTTTCATTATTCAGATGTGTTATAGTGAGATTAAGCACCTGTTAGTTTTGGTGGATTTCAAAGGTCACCTGAGGTCACCAGGGGTCAAACTCTGAAAACCAAGACTTTGCAGGTCAAAAAGCAAAAATTTTCATGAAGTTACATGATCGTCATCTGGGGACTGCAAAGGTCAAAACGCAAAATGTCCCAAGAATTCCAAAGATCAAATATGAACACAAAACTGTATTTCTCCAACACCTTAAGATGGCATTTTACCAGTGACTGAAAGGAATGGGATAACGTGCCATTATTGGGAATAAAACATATATGCGTCATCGAAACCTCAATGCATTTTTGCATTCTGGTTCAAAATTATCTTGGAAATTTGGTGAAAGGAAATGTTTTAATCCTTTGTGGTTTAACAGAATGAAGAAAGAAAGAACATTTTCAGAGGAAATGACAAAATTTGTAGAGATATTAACAATCAGGATATCTTTCTGAGCACTGTCATATCACAGTGTGTAAAACTTAGGAACTAAAATGTGAATGGTTTCTACATAAATATATACGTCTGGTCTTAACAGATTAAGTTAGATGAACAACAACGTTTGATCAATGAACTAAATGGTGCTCTTCAAAAATCAAAAGGAGAGACAGAGAGGAAGTTGTTAGCCAAACAGATGGAGCATGAACAAAGGATGCAGGTATTGCTGAGACAAGCACACCAGGAGGATGGAACAGCAGTTAGTAATGAAACAAAGTAAGTAACAACTTGCTAGTAATAAAATATAAAAATAATGCAAACACATACTTTGGTACTGCATGCATCATTTTAAAGTATTCTGGTTTATGCTTCTTTTTAGTCACTGTGGGGGTAAGAAGAAATGTTTAGTCTTAAAATGACTTATGGGTATGTAAGAAAATATTGTCATAAATCTACATTTGGACTTTTAAGTAATGGTTAGTAGTTGACTACATAAATGAGGCTTTTGTTGTCTACAGGCACCTTGCAGAAAAAAATCAGCAGCTTGAAAAAGATTTGTTCTACTACAAGAAAACCAGCAGGGAGCTGAAGAAGAAACTGAGGGAGATTGTATCCAGTGCAGCTGACAGGATAGGTCAACCTGAAGATATCAACAAACGAGGTATTATCACTGGCAAAAAATTATTAACAATGTTAAAAGCCTGGCATAGAACAGCAGAGAGGAATCCTTGTTTTACTTTCCTGTCATGTGAGGGAAATACTGTGCTGATTAACATATTATCAATTGTAATTGTCCTTGTCTGACTGATAGTGTCAAATTTATGGTTTGTGGGAGTACTGGGAGTGCAGGAACAGTCTTTCTCCATATTATACTTTTTTTAACGCCTATGTTCATAACCCTTTGCCATTAGCATAACAGTGGCACAATGTGGTCTGGGGGGGGGGGGGGAAGAAGAGAGGGATTAGGAGTGAGGTTGGCTGTGAATGTGGCTCAATGGAGTAACATATTAAGACTTAAATTCATCATTTAACTGTATACCAATGTTCTGTCTTGAGTTAGTTGCAGATAGTCAAGCATCCTTGTTTATATGTTTTATACTAACAGGGCATTGAAAACAACAATGTGCCACAGCTAATGGAAGTTTATTGACTATACGAGGAATCATGATACTTCCAGTTGTTCAGAGTAGTAATATTAGTTATTTCATCTGTCTTAGTGAAATGAGGATCCAACATTACTTTAGGGCAAGGATACCCAATCGTTAGATTATGATCAACTGGTTGATTGCAACCTCAATCCTATCTAGTTTATCTTAATTTTGGATTTGTTGGTTGTATACATGTTCAATACCTATGTACATTATGGTGTCAAAACCTTTCACTTAGACTGGTATACTGTAGAGGGTAGTAAGTAGAGTACCTTAAACTGGAACCAGACTGGCACCATCTACACCCAAAGTCAGCCCCTCTGACTTTAGTGAATCTTGGTGGGTGCTGTAGCCTCTATGCATTGGAATAAGTTCTGTGAGAGATTTAGAAGAACCTCCTAATTATACTTCTCTTCATTTTGTGATCTTTCACTTGGAGAAAATATCAACCACAATTTTTGTAACGTGAAACTGCCCTTGCCTAGGTTTTATTATGGTTGGTATCTGGTGATCTAATGTAAGACCTTTATCTGGTGTGGTGGTTTTTCTTACCTCTCTTACTATACTGGTTTGCTCTCAGGGGATCTGAGTATGAAGCTTTAGTGGTCTTGAGTGGGTCAGTTTTATTCAGACCAATGATTTGGTGGTCTAATTATCACATACCAGACCAAGGCAGGCTTTTATTAGGCTGACAGATTGGCAAGTATAACAAGTAGATCTTGGTTAAAGTAAAGTGTGTTATTAGTGTTTGTCGGTGTCATCCTAGACATAGTGAAAATGCTCTTTATGCAAGTTTTTCTGTTTGTTTCAGAATCTCATGAAATTGGTAGAGATTCATCTATTTCGTCTCAAGGAGACTTGCAGCAAGTTCATAGAGATGACCAAACATCGGGAGTATTCACATCAGTTAGGAAGAGCCGTAAGGAAATTAGAGAATTGAGGTAGGTGAAGACTATACCAAAAGGAAAGAAGGGAAGGGGATGTCAGAGGGGAAGGTTGAGGATTCCTTTAAGCATGCAGTAGTGAGTTACAGCTATGCAATGCAATTCCTGGAACAATTGATAGTATTTGTATCCCCGTGAGTATTCAGGGCATGTTTCACTATAACATGTTAATTGTCTCTAGAGGTCCTGCCAAGAACTTTATGCCTGTTATGGATGAAGTATGGAAGAAATAGAAATGTATGTCCATTTTAGGAGTGTGATTGCTGTATAGTTAGCATTTTTGTTTTTTTTGTGGAGGTCAAATGTCATTTGGGGTCACCAGAGGTCAAAATCTTGTAAACACTATACCTCAAGAAGCGTAACGGTGAGGGGACTCATACTTCGCATGTGGATTACCCATATTGAGCAGATGATCCTTATTGTTTTTTGTAGAGGTCAAAGGTCATTTGGGGTCATTAAAAGTCAAAAGGTCAAAAACTTTTTAACATGATATCTCAAGTAGGATTGCTGTGAGGGATCTCATGCTTGTCATGTGGATGATTCATGTTTGCTACCATATATACTTATGTCAAGTCAAGGAATCACTAAGCCTTTTGGCTTTCTGGTAATAAGAGATATATAAGAGTATTCAGCAAAAAGTGTTCCTCTACCAGAAAACAACTTTGCTGTCATAGTAAAATACCACAAAGTTTCAGTATCTTTATGATTTATTGCAGCGTGCTTAGGAAACAGAAGTTACTTTACCATAATGGACAGGTGATTTCATAGCTGCTTAGAAGGGTTAATCAGCCCAGGGTGATTGTTTCTGGGAGGTTTGTACCCTTACAGTGTGTGTATCAAACCATCCTATTATTGGTTTCGATGATAAGAGAAACCTATGCATTCAGGATGGTGTGTGTATATTTGTGCTTGTGACACTGCTCGTTAACAAGATATCTCAAAGTTCATCTGGGGTCACCAGGGGTCAAACTCTGAAAACCTTGTTAACATGATACCTCAAGGTAGGAAGTTTGGATTGATTTCATACTTAGTATGTAGATGTGTCATGGTAAGAGAAAGGACCCTATTGGGACCCTATTGTTTTTGACGGGGCCAAAGGTCATCTGGTGTCACCAGGGGTCCAACTCTGAAAACCTTGTTAACACTATATCTTGAGGTAGGAAGCTTTGATTGATTTCATACTAAGTATGTGGACGTGTTATGGTAAAAGGAAGAACCCTATTGTTTTTGGTGGGGCTCAAAGGTCATCTGGGGTCACTGGAGGGCAAATTCTGAAAATCTTGTTTACATGATATCTAGACACAGGCAGCTGTGATGAATTGTAGATGCATTATGGTAAGAGAGAGAACACTTGTTTTTGGTGGAGGTCAAAGGTCATCTGGGGTCACCATGGTCAAACTCTGAAAACCTTGTTAACACCATATCTTGATGAAGGAAGCTTGGATAAGTTTCATTTTTGATTCCTTGCCGTAGGCAGAAGGAATCTATACAATGGTGATGTCGTGTGTGTGTGTATATGTGTGTGTGTATGTGATGGGTTTGCTTGTAAACACGATATCTCAAGAAGGGTAACTCCCAGGTATCTCATACTTGGCATGTAGATTGCCCATATTGAGTGGATGATCCCTATCGTTTTTGGTGGAGGTCAAAGGTCATGTGGGGTCACCAGAGGTCAAAACGTCAAAACCTTGTAAACACGATATCTCAA
>WURT03308575.1:0-24751 GCA_009936505.3 Holothuria glaberrima
AGAGGTCAAATATCATGTCAGGTCACGAGAGTTAAAAACCAAAGTCCTCTTAGATACACTCTCTCCAAGTAACATTGAAACATTGATTCTGTACATACTTGACAAGATGATGTATGCATTTTAGTCCGAAAATGAACTCTATCATTTACGATCGAGGTCAAAGATTATATAAGGTCACTGCGGTTAAAACCGTGGGTGAGATATCATTTTTACAAGCACAGCGTTACAAGCACACCCATGCACACATTAAACCCACATTACCATTATCATTTATGATCGAGGTCAAATGTTATATAGGTCACTGGGGTTATTGCTTTGAAAACCTTGAAGATTGCTTCTTAACAGGATATTTCAAAAGAAGAATAATATACACGTTTCATTTGTGGTATATGGATTTAGCATATTGAGAGAAAGAACCAGTTTTAGGTTGGCTTAGGTCAAAGGTCATGTGAGATTACCAGAGGAAAGAGATTGAAATCTTTGTAAACAACACATCTCAAGTCAGGAATGGTTTGAAAATTAGTTCCGAATTTACATTCTGGAAATCTCGAAACATAATAAGAGCTCTCTTCAGCACATGCACCCATTGAGTGTGTGCAAGGCATTGGTCATTCAATAGACCGTAGGCTTTAACTAATGAACTTAGGAGATAAAATTACGGGGTTTTAGAAGTCTCTGAACTTGTTTGTCATACCATCATTTACAAAAATAATAAGTAAATGCTTTTTTAGCATTTTTACTTCAATTTTTTCAACTGTAACAAAAGTATGTGGGAAATATTCAGTGCACTTCCTTAGGGACCTAATGTAAGCCTGTTTAAGCCGAAGCTTGAAATCTAGTTTAATATACAAACTATCTTCGATCCCATGGACATTAAAAACTGTTCGCGACTCGGACTGAACATTATTTCTGACGATAGGGGGGTGCTCCCCTCTCCTTTGGGAAATTTTTGAATATTTGAGGATCCTCAGATGCCATTTGGTGCAAAATATCAGCCACATTTTAAGGAAAATTACTGCAAATTGTTAACGTTTTTGGAAAGATCAAGAAAAAGAATTTTGTTCTTGAATTAAGGAGGAGGAAATAAACTTCCACTTCCAAATTTTGATAAGGACAGCTTTAGCCCCTATAACCTCTTCCTTCTCCTATGTTCAGTTCTTATAGGTTTAGGTTAGCGAAGTTTTTCTGAAATATTTTTTCAGTTTGAGATGTAGCAGGTAATTGCTTCCCTCTCTCATCTTCCATACTTGTGGTGGATTTAGGGAGTGCTTATTTCCTTAATTTTGCAACAAAGTCAGCCATCTTCTCAAGTTGATATCGTGAATACTGAGGAAAATATTTCAACATTGTGTTTATGACTTGTGTTGTGCTTTCTAGTTTAGAAACTTCAGTATAGCCAGTCTCAGTTACAGTCAAACATTGGTTGTCTACAATGCTCACTGAGATGTTATTGGGGAAGCTATAGACCCAAATACAATCCATACCTCCGGCTCCCAGCTTTGGATTTTGAATCATTAAATTAGTCAGGGAGTAACATTCTGCAAGCTTTTTTGGTGTTGATGTCTGGAATGTTGTCCTGACTTCCCAAAACTCACCATTTTCAACATAGATCAGACCATCCACTCGACCAGGTTTTGGTGGTTCACACTTCCGGGTGAGTTGAACAACACCTGGACTAACTTGAAAAAATCTGTACTGCAAGCTTCTGATGCTATAAACTTGTGAAATCCTGTCAAAGTTCAGAGGTATAAGTGGAAGGAAATATTGGCTACCAACGTCAACAAGGTGGAGACTTTCAGGGGCCGTCAAGTGTGAAGTTATCACAGCTGTATGATTGTCAATTAAGGGGAATTTCCATCGGTGGATACTAGCTCCAATAAGGTATGTATCAAACCCAAGGCACTGGAGCACTTCACTTGTAAATGAATTAATAGCCAAACAATGACCTCCTTGTCTTTTATAGATTGCATGCTTCATATCGTCAAGAGAAGGGTTTTTTATTCCTTCTTCTGTGAAGCTAATTCCCATGAGGATAGTGAAAGGAATGTTAAACCTAGTCTGTCGTATCAACTCCTGAAGGAAAGCCTCTCTATTCTTGTAAGCAAAGCTGACAGGATCAGGAATCCCCAAAACATTTTCAAGGTATGTAACGGCTTCATGTTTGGTCAGGTTGTATGAGATGTCATCCTGCCAACAAACAGAAAAGTGGAACAAATCATAAAACGAGAGGGTAATCCACGGAGTTACAGAGGTCATCCAAATTCACTACGTGCATAAGCTTAGTTTGAAGTTTTCTCTCGACTGTTGATTGGTTTTATTTCATAAATATTCACATTGCACAAGGAAGCTTGAACTGTAACGTTGCTGTACAACCTTCTCACTTTTACATAGTTAGCAATGGGAATGGGTTTTAAGCGAGAGAAGCCATACGTACACTAAAACCCTATTGACTTCGGTCGTGTTAACTGCATGGTAGTCAGACTTCATTTGGTCCATATCTCGTTGCAAATTTATGATTTCTATTTGTTATGATCATATATCTATAGATAGATAGATAGACAGACAGACAGATAGACAGACAAACAGACAGACAGACAGACAGACAGACAGACAGACAGACAGAAGTGTACATCTTAATTCGGTACGAAGATGAATTCGTGTGAAAGTTCGCTGACGTTCAGCTGGCATTACGAGTGCAGCCAATACGCAGTATGTGCAGGAGTAATACACGTCTACCTGGCAGGCAAACAAAACCATGATGCAATGAGATACAATGAGCCAGGTGATATTCTATTTGAATGTCACACAATTACCTTGTCAGAACTATACCGTCTCGTTGACTTCCGCTTATATTTATTTTGTAGTATATCAGATGATGACAATGCCGGTCCTCTTGTGATAGGAATGAGAATAACCTGCCGCAAGATCGCATGACATATAATTATAAATTGTGGCAGCAAAATTCTTTTGACATTACACATCCAATATGATTTATAAAATACATTCTTTAGAAGAGTACAAGTATATGTTGAAATAAATTTGAAACTTTCATCACTTTCAGGGAAATAGTATTGCCGTTGTAGCCATATATACAACATATATACAATCATTGAAAGTACAAATTCTTCATCCACAAAACTAAAATTCCCGACGGTGTAGCTGCATTCCTGTTCAACCATTTGTGCAAAACTTCACCACAGTGTATTTATTTGGGTAAATCACTGATATCTATTCATCGGCATTGAATTGTGTGAAAGACTTCAATTGAGGACTTTTTTGTACACATGCTACAATAATTATACAACAAAATGAGAAACTGAAGACACACTCATCACCTCAAGTACTTTTTTTGATGGTGGAAAGCAAAATTCTCAATTGTTGACTTCTTCTGAATGCATCAATTTCAAAATATGCAGAGTAGCTCACATTACACAACATGCATAGAGAGGGTTCGCATTACACTTTTAGGCCTTGTTTGCCCACCAGGACATGACCGCTATAAACTAAGTTTGTATGTCTGCACAAGGAGGAGCTTAAGAAAGTTATGGGAGGGGCTAGAGGTGAGCTCCTAACCCAGTAAAAATGAGACGAAAAATTGCTACTTTTGTACGATTTTGTCCAAAATCTCTCCCAAAATCGTCCTGTCATTAAAATTAGTCAAGGACAGTTGTTTATTCTAGTATTGCTGCCTGGACTATTACATTGTAGAATAGGTTCTAAATAGGCTTCAGGGTTTCTTCGTGGTATGAAAGAAACATCTAATTTTTTTGTCCCTCAACCGTACGTGGCAATAATTGAGGTAAAAAGGTGAAACAGTCAGCTGATTGTGCAATAAAACATACCTTTCTTCTTAACCTTGAAACATTTTCCAAAAGCAGTTATTTTTCCTACCAAAATCGTCCAAAAAGCGTAGGACGAATTTGGAAGACGAAAAAACGTCGTCCAAAATCTTCCCAAATCGTCTCAATTTTTACTGGGAATTGTCCCCTACTCAGGCACTATACACAGCTCTATAATAATCGATTGTGCGAAAGACCCTTCCTAAATAGCAATTACAAAAGATTGTGGGATAGAGATTTGGTACGCGTCGTGTTTCATCTATGGCATTTCACTGTGCGAAAACGATGCCCACCAACGTACTACCTATCGAACACTACGTTTAGCTTTGCCGATTGCTATGAGTAAAAAAAAATCTAGCAGGCACTCTCTATGCATCGCCCACCATTTTTGCGGTAGCGCACTAGAGAACAATGTTGACTGTGTGATAGGAAATGTCTTCTCCAGGCCATGAAGTTTACTTTGAAGATTTCGGTAAAGTGTAATATTGTCAATTTAATTTATAACTAGTAGAACAAAGGCAAATTGCGAAATGCTATCTTGGGAAAGATCATAAGCCAGTCATAATATGGCCACCGTGCAATTAGCATATGTGTAGTAAACATAAAATCAACAAGTAGTGCTTAACTCAACCAAAACCAAAGAGTTGCCATATAAGGGAGTTTTACAGCTGAAGACTAAATCTTCACAATTTGGAAGGTTCACCAGACTGAGGGAAGGTCAGCTAGACTAGGCATAGGAAGAGGGTTAGATGTAAAATTAGGGCCTGGATTGAAGAAAATGATCAAAGTAGGGTCAAAGTCGGGGTAGAGTTTGTATTGTGGTTGGGGTGAGGATTAGAGTTAGAATAAAGATGTTCAGTTTAATGAACCTTCGATTAAACGAACTGTTCCCAGAACTGTAGATTCCTTAGGCTTTGCGGCACAATCTATATTGTAAATCAAGAAAAAAAATAACACTTGCCATCAGTAATGAGTGAGCTGGTCAGCATTATTATCAGTGCCAGGGAAAAGGCCGATCAGGTAGGCAAGTCCAGTCCGCCTGTTTTTGGCAAAAAGCTATACTTGTAACAAGTTTGCCACATATCTTTGTATGAGGGCCGATTTCACTAGATCAAAAGTTCACTAGACTGAAGATCTTAGCTCTTAACGTTATTCAGACCCTTACAAAAATCCTAACCCTAACTCTAAATGGGGTTTTCATCCTTGTCATAATCCTCTAGTTAATTTGTATCTAACTTGAATTTTAACCCTACCTCTAACCGGAAGTAGATCTTCGCTCTGGTGAGCCTTCGATCTAATGAACATTCGGTCCAGTGAGTGTTTCACCATAGAAATTACTATGATGGCCAATATAATCAGAATGAAAATATGATAGAGGTACAAACCTTTGCACAAGTCTTCAGCATGTTGCATTTGGAAAGTGTGGATTTGTGGATGTACATTGTCCGCTTAGCTTATACAGGAGTTCCTACAGGCCCAGAGTGATGGTATTGGTATGGTTCATATAGTGCACTGCAAGTTATTAATGGCAAACACTACTTCGTAGCTGCTGAGCATGTTTACACCACTGGAAACTTCGTTGAAAATGTATGTGACTGAACTGTGTTGGTGTCTTGTGACCTTTAGTCCCAGTTAGGTAAGCGTCCAGTGGGTATAAACCTACCTTCTGTAAACATGAACACAGATAAGTGATAAGAGGTACGACTTTCACGTTTTCACATGACCTACAGTATCCTGCAATATGCATGAGTGCAGGACTGCCAGCATTGTTGAGTGAGAATTCAGGGGTAAAACACTAAAGGGTATTACTGCCAGCAGGTACTGGCTTGCAGCATACAAAGAGAATTTTGTCAAGGGGTTTTTCTCAGTTTGCATCTAAACATTCTCTGCTCTGACTTCTTGGAAGTTGCTAGTAAATGTGGGAGCTGAGGATGCGATTGATGAATACCTTTTGTACTTGATATACAGACTTATCATATGAAGAGAATGAACCCTATCGTTTTACGGGGAGGTCAGAGGTCACTAGCATTACTTAAATTTACAGGAGAAAGAATTATTTACTCTGCGTCGGTAAATATGTCAAATAGTATATCAGGGGGAGGTATGCACATGCAATGAACCACCCTTATCACAGTAGCTATTAAAGTTGTGAAACTGACTAATAGCATGGAATAATTTGTCGAGACAGTACAACCATTGTTTGGTAGACAAACATTAAAATGTCAGAACGTTTCTTCTTACATGTAGTTTTTTGTACCCTTACTCTTTCAAATTCCTCTAGCTCACGTGAAAACTTCTCTAAATGACAGAAAAATATTTGCACAATCATGTAAAAGAACTAAGCTTGTGTACTAAATATTTTTAAATCAGCAATTTATTGTTTCGTTTACACCTACACAATAGTAAAGAGAACTAAAACAAAAATATGTGCATATAGAGAGTATCAAAGAGATGATGTGATTTCGATTTTTCATTATGACCCTTGCAGATGGCTCTGAAAAAATCGTTTACATTAGAGACAGACACCCGTCACCCCCCCCCCCCTGCGCAGGTATATTTTTTGTTAGGAGAGAGCTAGAGTCTCAGTTGGTGGTTGCTCTTTGATAGACATCAAATTCAAAATATGGAGAGTAGCTCACATTGCACAGCATGTGCAGATCGGTTCTGATTACACTTGCTCCTTGAATGTCGGCCAGTATATGGCCAATAAGTAATAAAGTTTTCAAGCAGTAAGCAAGCAGGGGCTAAAGACAGCTTTGAGAGAAACGATAAGTAACTTAGTTGGGAGAATTTGAACTGTATGGGATGAGGAGAATTGCCGTTTAAGCTGTACTTACCTTCTAAAGTGAATACCCCATGACATGTTAAACTACCAGACAAAAAGTCACTAAAAAAAATGCCATTCTTGTACTGAGTCTCATTCTACCTAAGGAAGACGACGAAAATACTTGTTTGAAAATAGATGCAACTGGTGAAAGTAGGTTCATTCAGTTACGCTTAGGTTCCCTGTACAAAGTGAAAGAGTGTTCTGAGGCCTAGCTAACATTCCTTGTACAAGCAAATATGTTGTAGGATTTGCATGATTCAGAAGAATTTATTAAATATCGCTGTCATCAGCAAATAAAATGTCACCTCGGCAGAGAAATAGGAACCAATGTATTCTTTCAATGGCAACCATGCAGACATTACAGTTCATTACAAAAATAGCCAAAAGAAATTTTTACTCCACAAATTTAGTGAACTATAATTCTCGCCAGCCTTTCAGTGGCACTCAGAAACTCCCAATGCCCAGGTCGCCCACTTTTTCTCCTAATGCTTCTGATGACATTGCACTCGCAAATCAGTTCTCGGACTTCTTCTCTAATAAGATCAAGCAGATTCAGGATGAAATGGCAAAAATCATCAGTTACATCCAGTTCTCCAGTCTTTCTAGTTTCTCAGTTGTCTGGAAGAAAACCTTAATGAATGATAGAATCACCACCATCGTCTTGTGAGTATGACCCAATACCTATACCTGTTTACGAAAGAAATCCATCAATGCTCTGTTGCAGTTAGTGTCAATGTCATTGCAAAATGAGCATCATTTTCCTAACTCGCTTCAACGCGCTCACATTAGACCCATCAAAAAGAAGCTGAACCTGGATTACAGTGACTTAAAGAGTTACCGACTAGTTGCAAATCTTAAATTTTTGGCCATTACTATTGAACGTGCATGTTCTTCAAACTTATCTTTCCAACCATAAACTCAATAGATATGTGCAGAGTGCTTACAGAGCTCACTACAGCACTGAAACGGCCTTCATTGGTGTATAAAAAGATTTCCTACTTGTTGATAGATAAGAACAATGTGTGCAAAATGACTGAAATCATAGGGTAAGCTTATTTAATGTTATAATATTTGCTGCAAGTAACAAAATAAACCCTTACGTTTACATAAATCACTATCTTTATAAATACTTCCATAGAAACGAGAAATTAACTTTACTAGACTAATTCCTTTTATTAGCGAAATCACTTCAAATTTACCTTTTTCAAGGGGTGACGTTGTAGTTTAATAAAATATGTAATACCTAGACGTGCAAGTTTCATACATTAAAGGAAATTTGCATACGTGTATATTAAATCTGTCATTCGGCCAAGCTTTGAAATGTAGATGTGTTAGTAACTGATATCCTGCCCCTTTAAGAGAGAACACTCTTTGGGTCTGTCGAAGGTCGAACGTTATCTGAGGTCATCAGCGGTGATACTACGACAACCTCGTAAACTAAATAGATAGTGGGAGGTACCTCCAACTACACCCGGCGTTACGTTATCAACGGATTGTATGGTCAAATGGTTAGAGCATCCTATTTGCAGCCGGAAGATCGGGGGTTCGAATCCTGGCCGGGTCATACCAAAGACTTTAAAAATGGAACCTACTGCCATTGTGGTTGGTGCTCAGCATATAAGCAATGGAGTAGGGAAAGCAAGCCAGTGAGCCACTGGAAAAAAGGCCATGGCCGGCCCGACTTACACCAATTGGTTACAAACTGAGCCATAAAACTTCATCTAACTTCAAGACAATTCCTTTTTTTTTCATTTTTTTGTTATTCAACTTTTGGTGGGTTCAGAGGTCATGTGAGGTTAGCAGAGGTCAAAATTTGAAAACATCGTTAACAATGTTATAGTCATGAAAGGTAGATTTGAGTGATAAATCTCAGTTCAACCTGTCGGTAAGAAATCCCAATAAGCATTTGGGCTTTCTAGTTCAATCGTGCTATGCTTTTATGGACATTGTTACGCGAATGTATGATGTATCCACAACAGCAGCATTCCATTTATTTAGTATACCTGACCATCAAACAGTAACATGAAACATGTTTTGAAAGGTTCATGTTATCCTGAAATATTGATTCAGGTAGCACCGTTTTGTATCTTCGACAACAGTAAAGGTATAAAACCAAACAAGAAAATACGCTTGCAAAAGAAAATAGAACATTCCGATTAATGAAGAAGTACCGAAATGTTATTTGAAGATAGTAATCTGTCGGAACATTTTAGTATATGCTTCATAACAAAAGCTGCCAGCTGTTACTAAACACCATCCGAGCAATGGAGTAGGCAAAACAAGCCAGTGAGCCACCACTGGAAAAAAGGCCGTGGCCGGCCCGACTTAAACCATTTGGTTACAAACTGAGCCGTAAAACCTCATCTAACTGACTAACTAGACACCATCCGATGGCACTGCACGGCTATATAGAAATTGGATATGCATTGTCAAATGTTTTTGTGGCCATGAACTTACCACATTCTGAACTATTATTGTTAAAAGTTTCATCCCCCTCCGTCTCGTCAGGCAAATTATCACATCCTCGTTGGGCAAATCCTGTGAACCCTGGCTAAATAGGTTCAACAAAGTGAAAATGTTACGCTAGGGCTTTTGCACTGTAATAATGCCTCAGAGATGTAGCCTCGGTTTTGGTCTCTGTGTTGTGGCCTCGGCCTCGGGACATGTGGCCTCGACTACAACGTGAAGCATGAAAGTCAGTGAAGAACATGTACGTGTACAGTACGTGTCAGTACCGTGCCCAGCGTATCTTACGTAATAGAAATTCTCTGAGCATGTGTACGGATAATATGGATAATATAGTGCACTGTGCATCAGGTAAATATGAAAAGAAGTGAAACTCTTAATCCACTTGTCTTTAAGCCCCTTGGCATCCAGGCCCGTAGCCAGGTGGGATACGGAGGACTACTGTGCCCTCATTTTGAAAATCGATTGCATCATAAAATTATCCTGCCGGACAGTGGCACCAGCACAGGGTGTGGGGCGCATGCCACAAGCTATTTTCAAACAGAATTTACATTTATCCGTACAGTCACAAAGGGTCTGTAGGAAAACGGTCATTTAATGAGCAATGGAAGTATATTGATTTCTTTTACAAATTTATCGTTGACTGCGAAAAGTTGTGCGATTTTTTTCCCTGCTCTCCTATATTTCCTTAACAGCACTTCAAACGTATTGGCCTAATTCAAAGGTAAATGTGTCACAATGATTGTTTTTCCATGCAGTTGCGATTATCGAGGGACACAGATTGCAAAAGTGCGGAAAAGATTTATTTGGTCTTCTCTCCCTGTAAAAGATTACCAATTGAAACTGGCCACAATAGCAGACATACCTTGCTAGAAAACTGAAAATATGTCATACAGACCAGTATGTAACTTTTACCATGATCAATGATTTCTATAGTGTAAAATTTCTGCTGGTACCTATTAGATTTTGGTTTCCCTGATGGCATGAGATTACAGTTCCGCTATACGATATGTTATCAAATAAGGTTAATAGTCTTAATGAATTACAGTGGATTAAAATGTTCCAGTGCCAAACGTATGTAAAGAGCCGCATGAATTTCAAAACATCGTGCATTCTTGTTTTTTGTCTTTGACTGTCTAGTAATCGTTCTCCGGATGAGTGATGTTTCTTCAATCTATGGGTTTGTTTTTTTTTTTCTTCTTTTTTAACCTTTATTTTACTACATCTTGTAAACACAATGGAATCAACAACACTGAATATCAAAAATATATAATAACATTTAAAAACTAAAAGAAATACCACCAATTAGCGTACAAGAAATATGACAACACAATGTTGTGTTCCAAGAAATACATTCAGAATACAATGAGTGGTATCTTAGGTTATTTACCCTCATCTATGGATGTGATCATTAAATCTTGTTTAAAAAATCAAACACTTATTCTTTTATACATAACAGGCAACTCCCGTATTTTATATTTCCACTACAAGAGTTGCATGGTTATGCCCTCTAAACGGAGCTTTCTCAGGACAAGCCATGCTAATCTGTCCCATAAGGAGATAAAAATGTAGAGGTTCGTACTGCTCATAAAAGCCTGTGCTGAAGTTAGGGCAGAATGTCTATATATTAAGAATAATCCTAAACTGAAAATACCGAAATCTGGTGGATAACAATATTTTAAGTGTATTTAAGTTTATATCATACCATTTCACATCCTTCTAACCTTTTAAGTTTAACGCTAAAAGTTCTTCTGGATCTAAATGTGGATTACCTTGAACATCCTCGTGATAATCTCAATTGACAAAGATAAAACTGAGTTTACAGGTAACTTCTTCCATAACCTTTTAACACATATGCGATTTAGAAATTGACCTCCAAGTTTTACTTCCCTTTGATATTGGAACATGATAGAAAATTGACGTCCTTGGGCTCAGGCAGCGTATCTCTTAGATATCGTGAGACTTTTATACCAACCTTTCCAAATGATAAAACTGCAGTTTAATGTATTTGTTGTTCCACCAAATTTGCTCTTGTGGTGAATACACAAAACCAAGATCTGACCTCTTCACTAAAGGTACTTTTGATATTTCTGAAGACAACCATCACTTAAATTCGCATTGCATTGTCAGATAAAGTTACCACTAGTCGGTTCAAGATGCTGCTCATAAAAACAGTTCTTGGTGTCTTAAGGTGTTGGCATCTCACAGGAATCTCAAGAAAGCCAAAGTTGATGCCTTTTATAGCTGATGGTATATGAATCACTCTCATCCCAGCACATGAAAAATAGTAAATAAATGTATTCCGACTTAACCTTTACGGTATACTAAACCAAATAAATACATACACCAATTTATTCTTTCATCGGGAGGTTTTGACAACCTTCAAATTGAAAAATAAATTGAAAGTGGAGAAGAGTTTTGTAAATAATGATACATCAAAACGGATTATACTTCTTATTGAAGAATTTTTACAAATATTTACAAGGCTAAGACCAGGGTAAGTGATCTCAACATTAACCTAAGATGGTGGATGTAATATCATTAATCTTGTTGTGAAGGACACCAAGTGTGAGTAGATCTAAATTCAAGTCAGTCTAGAGAAATAAAAGATCTGAAACTCAAAGTGACCCTTTAACTACCTGGTACCTAAACGAATTTATTTCACTGATGGTATCAGCTTCCATATCCGATTGAGAACTATTCTTTGCTAGGACATTTCCCTTTGGTCTTACGGTGCTTTCAAATGTGGCTGTTCCTATGTCTTAACAATAGTCTTGCCCTTTTCCAAAAATGTGCATTGTCATGGTCCTTGACGTGAGTACTATAAAACTCATTGCAAAGGACTGTTGTTTTAACCTATCTCTATGATATGGACATTTTCATGCCGATTTAACTTTTGAGATGATTAAATGACCTAACGTTAGAGTTTCTTTTGTGATAAAACCAACGTTTGAACCATATGAAAGTACGAATATTTTTTTTGTCACTAAGAAAAATTATTCCTTTTCGTAAAAGTATGAGAGGCGATCATAGGCATCCGTACTATAATCATTCTCCTTTATCAAGTTGTTGAAAAGAAAATAATCCATCACTTTTCATTTGCTGCTAGTGAAGTGCTGATGCCTAGGTATTCCTTCGCCCGCAAAAAATGTCCACTCAAGAAAAATCCTCTACCATTCACTATCTGTTACTGTTTGTGTTGTTCATTCGATGCTCTCTATCAAGCCTCGTAAGTTTTTTTTTTCTTTTAAACAATTCCTTGGATAAAGTCTGTTGTTTCTGTCTGCATTTAAAATGATGTCTAAGAAGTCTGTGGTTTAAGTTATTTTTTCAACTAAGGTTTTAATCAATTTCTGATATTGTAAGACGATTGCAGGGAGATTGCACATACATTTTATTATTTAGTACAGTAATACCGAGGCACTCCAGAGTATATCAGAATGCAATATATGAAAAGGAGATATGATAGGTCTTTTTTGCATCAAGAGAAATGGACACTTTTTGGACAGTCATACACCATCGGTGCCCTGTAAAGATTGTATAAATTGTATCTATTACGCATTGACAACAATTTCCAATGTAACTTCCGAAGCGCAGTACAAAACATGAAAACCATCGTCGTAGTGCGAAACAATTACCAGATGGGTGATATCAAATTGAATCAACCCAAAAAGACGCACTTACATATGTCTTTCGTTTATGGTCAGTTTTTGGTCACATTGCAGTACTGAACGGAAGTGCAACGCTAGGAGCTTAATATTTGTTTTTTTTTTCTGTAGGATAGCGAAGAGCACAAAAGTAGTGACAGAACAAAACGGAGCTTCAACGGTGAGTTTCAATTTAAAGAAATTTTATGAATCTCTTCCAACAGAAACATTTTATCACATAACTACATGGGCATATAAGTGTGCAAGTCTGATAAAGGTCCCTCAAATGCAACGCATGACACCAGTAGGGGCGTCCCTAAGAATGGATGAGTGGGGGTGCTGGACATTTTCCCTACAAAAAGGGTCAACACTTCCCCCCACGAATAAAATGCATGTGTCAAGAAAGGTTAATTCATAAGCAATCACGGTGGCGTAACCAGGATTTCTCCACGGGGACGGAGTATGCAGTAAGTTATGTGATCGTAGACCTGGGGAGGGGTGTAAGGGGGAACCCCCTCCCCTTTGAATTTATTTTAAAAATTAGGTGCCACGTATGCTATCTTTTGAAGTAAAGTTGTTTGCCTTCTTTCTACATAGCAATTCTATATGTACGATTTACACTGAACATGCCCTAAATCAACATTAAAAATTGCAGCTTACGCTTTAGTTTCATAATAGCCATGATCGACTCACGGCCATTCAATGGTTATGACGTAGCAGGTTTGTGCAGGTTGGGAACTAAGTTTACAAAGATTGTACGGGATTTCGCAATAACCCAAGTCACGTTCCGTCCTTCTTGAATTAATAATCAGGCAAATGGTGGTATCGGAAATACCAAACTGTTTTATATTCGGCGTGAAGTCGGGAAAAGGAAGGGTCGTAGCAGTTAATAGTAAGGCCTTGGCAGTCAACAGCTGTCATTCACCCAATGGCAACTTATCTTTTAATGGCTGGGCCAATAAAGAAGCTTTTGCAAAATTAGCCCAATGTGCTCCCCACATGTGTGACTTATAAACAGTAGTTAATCTTTTGAATATATCCACCTCGGCAATGTGTTGCGGATATGGTTAACCTATACAATCCGTGGCATCTGACTACTAATACCGCTAATTTATCCCAGACGAGCAGTCAGGGTGAGTTGTATAACATTCCAATAAGGCTTTTGTTTTACAGTATCGGACATAGGCCATGTGTAAATTTAACGTCAGACAATTGTGCAACACAGTACTTCTACTTTCCCGACAACTGAATGACTTCAAAATACAAAGGCTTCCCGAATAGTGTAGTAGATCTCTTACTGACACATTACCCTTAACTTTTTATTACTGTCTCAACAATATATAATAATTATTAGAGATAGAGAAGTTTTCCAATACAGCTAAACCTGGATAGGATTAGGTCTCTGGTCAGTTCACCTTAAGCAATATTTTCACCCAAAACTAATGCCCTTATAGCAAAACATAGTGATCATATAAGTTCCCGACATTTCTGTAGCCCCAAATAAAAGATTTTTGAAGCGAAGTCAGGGAACTGCAAAAGAAAGAGGCATTTTTTTCCGACAGCCAGCAAAATTTTCCCGACTGATGACGCTTTGAAAATTTCTTGGGGTGTAGTACCCCACACCAGCGTTTGTGACTAGGTGTCTAGACACCTGTGAAGTTAGGTAAAAGCTTTCAGGTTCTCACTAGTGGTTCTTACAAAAGAAGTATAAGAAACTACGTTTTCTAGACCTCGTAGATGACGGGGTTTTTAAAGTACGCCTTAAACTCGACTGGTTTTTCAGTTAGTGTCAAGTTATTTTAAAGATTCGTTCACGTTCTTTTGGTATTTGAAGAGCAAGCCTTTGACCCAATTTCGCCTATAAATTGCTGTATCATGTAAGTTTTGTAATCAACTAATTGCAGATAAGCAAAACTTACAAAATATCTCAGAGCTCGGTATAAGAAGCGTTTGCCATTTTTGGCTCTGTTCACTGCTATTTTTTTTTTTTTTTGAGACCTCACATTTGTCATCGAAGTTGAATGCAAATCAAATTTATAATTATGTAGAATATACAGTGTCTCACAGTAAATCGTCAAACCTGCTTACGAACAGCTCACGGCCCAAACTGTCGTAAAGTAATTATTACAATGCTATTTTATATAGCTTTTATATTTAAACCGTACCATAAATTTCCCATAACGGCTACAATTTCCATGATACTTAATGCTTAGCCTAGCCTAATTAAAAGTTTTTTTTTCACATGTATATGCTGCCCCTAGTCGTTCTGTCACAAAATATAGGAAGGGTTAAATTTAACTGTTCTTCTTTGACATTTTGAGTTACATTACACTCAAAAATTTTATGTAGTTTCTTTGAGATTGTAAGTAATGATGCAACGTGGGTTTTTCTATAGTCGTGATCCTAAACCCGAAGAACAAGAAGTAGGAGTTTCTATTGTCCTTTACAATATGTTCATTTTGAATCGTGAATTTCTTTGTCTGAGTGGCCATTTGACGACAGATTTAAGCACCAATTCAGCTACCCTGATCTGAGTGTCTGCATACAGAAATCGCACGCAGCTTCATATTGTTTAACTGAAATTTTTATTTTTAATGAAATGCATGACTTTTTCTGAAGTGTATATTAACCGGGCCCGTAGCCACGGGGGGAGGGGGCATTTCGAGGCAATGCCCCCCAAAAACCTATTTCTGCCACACCAGATGAAAATTGAAACTGCATAATAATTAACATAGGCGCCGGCACGGGGGGCATGGGCGCGTACCCCCCCCCACCCCCATCGAAAAATTGTGAAATTCCAAAAGGCATTTAAGCTATAGGTTTCTGTTTGGGGAAGGGTGAGGTATGTTTTTGACCGGAGTGTTGGATCTATTGTTATCATTTGCTGTCGCAAATGGTTCTCAAACCATCAGAATTTTTGAAAATCCTTCGCAAACTATCAAAATTTTCACGCGCTTCGTGCGCTTCAAACCTTACCACAATGTTGTTCTAATTATCAATATCTTCCGATAGCAACTCCCAGGGAAGCAGAGCAGCAAAAGTCCAAAGCTGTTTACAAATTACCAGGTGATAGACTGGCTTTTTGAGTAGCATTTAGTTTTGTTCGGCAATTGAAAGTGTCTCGATGCGGATTCTGAATGCAAGTTTTGTCATGGAAATCTTATGTAACGAAAAATTTAGGCGCGCTACGCCCGCATGCCACACGGTTTGTAATCTATCTCATGACCATTATGAAGGTAATAATAAATGGTACTGGTACTATTCTGACCACAATAACTTCAAAAGACAGAGCCAAATATCTGTAGGGGCCTTGCATCAGTATGATATTTTTCAATGTTATTTGTAGCATGATGTGGAAGGTTGGAACTTGAACGTGACGTATTTGCCGTAATATATTTTTCAGAAATTTTTACCGAACGCTTCGCGCGCAGCCATTATTTGTACAGATGGTTACTATTTATACACTAACGACGGAACAGCACTCTGAAACGAGCTTGTAAGTCCTTCACCCCTTTTGCTATACCTTTCAGGGAGGTCTAATATCACTGTGACCTTCCTGCATCTCTCCCACCCCCCCCCCCACCCCTACATTCCCCATTGCTGGAAGCTGTTTGGCTGGATTTTCGTTCAAAATTATTAAAGATACGATAGTTTTAAAGTGCTCGGTATCATACTCTATTACCATTCGTATGTCAGGTAATAGGCATTTTGTGGCGTATTCAGGGGGGCCACTGGGCCATGAGCCTCCCTCACTGATTCCATTTTTATTACCTAATATGCGTAAAAAATTTTAACAAAAAATTTTACTTCAAAGGTATCATATGTGGCACCAGATTGCATGTAAGGACACCTAATTTTTCAAACGATTTTCAAAAAAGTTTTCACCTTCCTTTAGACCCCTCCCACAGGCCGGCAATCACACGACATACAACATGGCAACCCATTAGAAAAATCCTGGCTACGCCACTGTAAGTATTATGTCATTGCCACCATTTTACAGAATTGATTCAGAGTTCCCGTTAGCCCCATATAGGTATCTGCCAGTCTTAGATGCTCTTTTATAATGCAAAATGAAGCAAAGAGGAATTTGGGAAATAGTCAAAGAATGTTTCTGTGGACTCCACACACGTATTTTGGCGTTAAAAGCTATCCCGAATAGAAGGCAGTACAGTAGCCAAAAAAGAGGGGTCTTCAGGAGATTTTTTGACAACGTATTTTTCTCTTAGACAGCATAGTCTCCTCTTTAACCCAACCAAAACTTAGCATTCAATAAATTATGGACATTTCCCAGTCATATATGATCAGCTCCGAAAATATTTCAAAGATAGCACCATGTTGCATCTAATCAACCTTAAACTAACAAAAATTTCTCAAAGGGGAGGGAACACCTCCCCCAGTACGGCACCTTTATATAGTGACAAAGGAAGGATCCCTGCTGCTGTACAAAAACGCAGGGCACATAAAAAGGGTGCAATTAACGCAAACATGGGAGTTTAATTGAGGTCAAATTACGATATTATCGGTGTTGCCCCGCCCCCATTACCAAAGTCTGGCGGCGCCACTGATAATTAATAATTAATAAATTAAGAGAAAATTTTATGCCCACTCAATCACAACACTTGCCCACTAAAAATGTAAAGCTGGCTACGGGCCCGTCATAAACCACTTAAGACAATTATTTAGTTTAGCATTTTCATTAGTTCAAAAAGGACTTCATTGCCATTTGTCAACAACAAACAATATGATGTACGATGATGTATGAATTACGTTTAAGTGACAGATCGTTAACTTGCCATCTGCGTATCTATTACCACATGCAGGAGTTTCATACTTAAACTACCAACAACCAGACTAACCAAGAGATTGCCAAGAAGTGAACAACCGCTTTAATGGACCTCCCGATGGAGTTTTTGTGATCAAACCAGATGGCTACCCTGAACCATTTGAAGTTTATTGTGACAATACATTTGACTCCGGTGGCTGGACGGTAAGATGACACCTTCGAAAATCATTTGCAGCGTAAGCGGGATAAAGCAGGGCGGGTTAAGAGGCATTTGCCTCTAATTTTTCCAGACCTTAGCAAAAGGAACGAAAAATGGAAAATGAATCTTCGTCGCAATTCACGCGCACTTATCATGAAGGTAGTAATTTCTACAAAGGCACAGCTAAAGGTAGGGAGGCAAGGGTTGAATGCCACGAAAAAGTTTTGTACCTTGACTAAAATGTCTTCCAAAGAATGGCTACCGGCTCCCGCCCCTCTTTTGTGTCCTGAATCCGTAAATGAGGATCACTATTAAGTAAAATGTCGGCATCATTGTACAACATGGTCCTTGGATACAGAATTCGGCAATATAATCGTACATAAGAATCGAAATGATCAATGGTTTTTCTCGGCGCGAAACCATTGAGTGTAATGATCGTTTCCAAAACCCTGGCAAACCCCACCCCTCGTCATTTTCCACTTCACTATCAAGTATACAAAGGACATGGTCCCGCCTCTAATTACTTGATTGGTGTATGGAACACCTTTCGTTCCCAGTTTTAATCCAACAAAACGGCATATTATTTGCTGATATTGTGAAACAGTCCAAGTCCGATAGTATGGTTGTGGAGAACGACATATTTTTGATATTTGGCACAAATCGTAATATTGGGTGATGTGTGTTTGAATATTAGACTTTCGATGACCCAAAGGAAAAGAAAAACATTTTTTTTCAGGGAGCGAACTTATCAAAGTGTATGTACAGTGATTAGCAAGACATTCGCATACACACACCATGTATATTCCCTCTGTAATTTGGGGTGGAAACAAAATAGAATGAAACCAAAATAAAATACTGCATTAATGACTAGTGGAAGAACAGCTGATTGGAAAACGCTGTCATATTGATAAAAAGCCGCATTTATTTTTTCTTTTCTTTTGGTGCTTTTGTCAGTTTATCGTGAATATCTTGTTAATGCACGTTTGAAATTTCCATAAAACTTGTTTCAACGTCGTATGAGTGGAGGTGTAAAATTTTATCGTAACTGGAACGACTACAAAGACGGGGTCGGATTTCTGCATCGGGATTTTTGGCCAGTAAACGAGAAGTTATCTTACCTTACGAACCATAAAAAAACAAATTGCGGATAGATCTGATAAGCACATTTGGATCATCTTCGTATGCAAGTTATGATCTGTTTCGTATAAGCGACGAGGGAACTCTGTACAAATTAATTAGACTTGGATCGTATGAAGGAAACGTAGGAAGTGTGTGGCAGGTAAGTTGAACCCACAGGACGATCAAAACTTTAAGGAAAACGCATTTCGGAACTTAAGTTGCTTATCGTTAACAAAAGTAAATCATTTTTAAAAAAATGAAAACAGTCAATGCAAGTCATGTTTGTAGAATTTTGTAATTTTTGCAAAGAAGGTTGATTCCACAAAAATTATTATATTATCTGTCAGTCACTAATATTAACTAAAGGTTAATCATTTAGCACATAACTTCAATTATTAGCCATGCGTTCCCTGAATTGGCCGACTGAACCTTGTTTCAACAACACGTTTAATACGCAAATACAGATAAATAATATACTGAAAGAACACAATGAAAATTGCTACGACTACACATTGTGTAGCAATTTTATACTCATGACTGGTAAAATAAGAAACTGATGATGCTATTTTTCTACTTGGCGGTAGCTGAATATATCCAACCATTCTTATTATTCTAATGTCTTTGTTCAAACCTTCGTCAATTCCGTGCAACGTACGTTACAACCTTATGAAGTAATGTAAGTGATATTTAACGATGTGCTAACGAAAGATAAAAACACATCAAAGTTATTAGTCTGAGCGTCACACAATGAACTGCAAAATAAAAATAATAATCTTTGCCCAATTTAAACTTTATCATATTTGTTTTGCTATCATTTCGAATAGCGAGTGGTATTTTTCGGTGGACTGATATAAATTACTTTTAGGATTCTCGAAGATTAAACGCTAGGTTATATTCTGTTCGCTATATTATCGCAGACATAGCAAACAAATTTAATTTTGACTTGAAATAATTTGGAACGTATGGAAATTCCTAATCTAAAGTAACTGGATTCTGTTTACTCGACAGACAAGGAGCTTATTAAATTTTAGCACTGCACTCTAACATAAATTGGGTAAAATAGTTTACTAACACTGGGCACACCAATTGTTGTGCAAGGTTTTCCATATTTCAGTATTTTCACATGCATGCCCAGCGTTGGTGCAAATTTTTACCATACTGTTTTTACAGTGTTGACTGGGCCACAAAATCCTGTCGCAAAGCTGTCTTCAAAAATTCCAGAGCAAATTGATTCCTTAAAATCCATGACTAAATAATCTACAAAATACATTTTATCTCCTAGCATCTGAATTGGAAAAATTGGTTAATTTATTGCAAAGTGTGTTCTACGCATGTCTCAGTAACACATTCTCGTAATCATTTTACCTACAAAACCCGTATATTTGTTTTCAAAGGATCGAGAAGTCTAGTGATATTATATGAACAACGTATCTTATTACCTAATGTTAACTATTAATTCACGAAGCAAAGGCTTCTGAGAATAGTGCAGTGCAATATGCTTAAATTGAAATATGAACTATATTTATTGCATTAAATATTGCATATACATGAATCAATTTGAAACATTAGATTTAATCGAGGTTTTGGTATTTTCTTGATAGGATGGGACTACATGGATACTCACAGAGGCCAACACTTTACAACATTCGACCGAGACAATGACAATACTAACAGTCGTGATTGTGGAAGGGAAACTTCAATGGAGAATATGGGCCTCAGGACCAGACAGGTATTTGCCTCTGGGATAATGTGTACAGTGTCCGATGTGGTATCAAGGTCACCGAGATGAAGATACGTCCGATATAAGCATTGTAAATAAATGCAACGGTGTATCAATTCAAAAATTTGTGGTTATCGTAATCCGGATGAGAATGTGGCATAGCTGGCTCAACCACTAAATAATTGAATGTTAGGGAACTATAGGGAGTAAGCAAATGTGAACCTGTCAAGATTTTTTAATATTAAATAATCATGTGGCACCTTTTTCCATTGGCTCATTAAATTAGAAATAAAATGGTTAGCACAAATGGTAAAAACAACCCAAAACGTCACTACCTTTTTGCCGTGTAGTACATATATCTAAGCTTTAAATTAGACACTCATACCAAGAAAAAAAATTTAGTCGTCACTTTTAATAAAGTTTTGTTTAGGGTCATCTGTGTACCAACCGGATGAAAAAAGTTTGTCCTGATATATTCTCTGTGAATAGCATTTGTTGACTAGAAACGAACTATCATTTTGCTCGGGGAGACACCCCTTATCCCCACTTCATACGCCCATGGTAAGGGTTCCAATATGCCCCGCTGTGATGTAACAAATTTAACGCGGTATGCAGCCGATTCTACAAGTACGGCGTTATTATTAAATGCTTTTCGTGAAATTTCCATTACGTGTGGCATGCCCCATGTGAACACACATAAATGAATGTTACAGGGCATATGAAAATTCTATAGAAAATGTGATGAGGGTGTGACATGTGGTATTGGAACCAATTCGACACACGCTTTTCCCTACATGATTGCCGCAAATGACAATTTGGGTCCAACTGGGGTAAGCTGTGTCAAGTTGGCACTGTGACAAAACAGACCAGAAGTGTAACCAACAAAGCTAATGAAAAACAATTAAAAGAACCACACCTATCTACACATTTCCACACATGAGCTACCGTAACATCGGTTTGCCACATGTAACATGTGTCAACACCCGTTTTGGATTTTTCACACATTGTCTCACGCTTAAACTGTTGTATCATAGGTAAATGCACGGCCGTTTGAAAAATTTGTATCAAATGCTGTTAAGACACACATTTATATGCAAAAAACTCAGTCCCTACACATTCTATCATTGCTTTCCATAGTTTTACATAGTCTTTTAAATGTTATGGGCCTATTGGAACTTTTACCAAAGATTTTTTGTCATGATGTTGGAGACCTGCTTAAAGCGAATCAGTCGGACAATAGTATGTATTTAAATCTTTACTCAAGTTTACTTCCAACTCTACAGTGACTTCTCTATATCCACAAAAATTTCTTCAGAAAGTTTCTTTGCAATGGTGGTAGTTAATCTGAAAAATTCTGAACTTTTTTGTAATCACTAACTATTTGTAAGGACTAAATTAACTGTAAGGACTACATTATTTGTATGGGTTAAATGTATGACATTTAAATCTTTCACACAATCTTATTGAATTGATCTTTTGATGTGTTCTTCTACTTTTGACTGTCCTACATAGGGTTGACTTTTTTCAATTAACAAAACAAATGTAATTGACATGTGCTTTCACCCTATCATGAAACTGGAAGATAAAAATTAATCTTCAAAAAAAAAATGAAAACTTCAAATTCGATATCATTTGTCGACCCTTTTGTTAAACGTGGAGGCAGGATCCGTACGAATACTCGGTTCTAGATGACCCACATGCCTCCAAAAACATCATATGTACAGCTATGCTTGTATACTGACCAAAACTGCAATATCTTTCCCTTCATGCCCCCACAGCAGTTTGCTAAACCTTTTTTCTACCAGTGACAAACAAGTTAACATGTCTGTTGGTTACAATCACATTTGCTAACATATCACGCAAACCACGACGACTCAATGGTACGTAAAATGGAAATGTAAGAGCATGTAGTCAAATTAATTGAAGACGAGAGAGGTAAGCATGGGAGTGAGAAAAGCTCTTTTGAACTTACCTGACAAGACGTAGGGAAACTTGTAACTTGTAATAAAATTTTAAGTGCATGTGAAGATTCCAAAACAGTTGCAAAGGTTTAAGCATGTTCTTCAATAATAATGGCCTTCTGTTCTAATGAGGAACTTTGACTTAAATTCCTAAGTTAATTCCGATTCCAAATTTACTCAAGCTTTCAGGTGTGGATCCAGAATTTTATGGAAAGAGGGATAGCTTTGTAAGAGCAAACTTCAAACCTGAAAGCGCCTAGTCTGCGAATGCTCGAACGTGGGCTTGAGGTCTCCTACCTCTCCCCCTCCCCCGAAAAAGTGGGTTTCAACAATGTAAGATACAATGTATTGGAATCTAGGAATCAAGATATTTACACAAAGATGGATTTCGTGTCGTATTATGGCTGAATGGCCACTCTCCAAACTTCATTGTGTACCCCAAACACTTTTGGTATCTTCTGGGTCCCCTCCAGGAAAATGCTGAATTTTTCTGAAACCTGGCAATCGAGATAAGTAGAAGTCAAACAAAGAAATATTTCTCATTAAATTACATTTTATGCAGTGTGACCTCACTCTTTATGTCCACAAAATTTGTTTTTAACATGATGTTGCCCCTTTCTCAACCAGGGTTCCAAGAAGGTCGTGCCACTGCGTCCTATATAGTCATTTCGAGTTTTCGCCATAACAACCCCAACGACAAAATCCTGATAAAAACCCTGCCTGTGGTCTATGAGATTTTTGTCGAAGAAATATGTGGCCTATTAACTGAAATAATTGCAAACCTAATAAAGAGGAAAGAGCAGTCTCCCTACTTATGTTGCAACCTCAGAGAAACAGATTATCTCTTATATCCTTAACAAATATCATTCATGATTATCCAAACAAAATATTTCATATTCAAGGTAAACCAAGTAATTATTTTGCATGAATTAAAAAATTCACTACAAAAAATGTCATCACATAACTTCAAAAGAGCCATTCATGAATTAGGATACAGGGGTACAATAGAACTATTTGGTTTGACGGCATTTTCCCAAAAAAGTATCAAATATAATTATGGTCATCAAAATGGGTGACAACGATCATGGGCGTAGCCAGAGGGGGGAGAGGCGCTGCTCCTCCTTCCTCCATAAAAGGACATATACACAGTAGAGAAAGAGAGGAGGGGCTATGACTAGGGTATTACAAGACAGCTTTACAACAATGTTCCAGTTAGGGAGGTCCTCGGTGCTTTATACAAAAACTCAACGCAAATTTTAACGTTTAAGCCAACGTGGCATCATGTAGTGATTTTTAAGGTCTTGAGAAAATGAGTGCACTTCTGCTTGATATTTACGTAGAGTTTCGCATAAAGCACTGAAAACTTGGTAAACACTACTGTTATTGTGTTGAATGTTACTGCGGTTAAATTCGATTATCGGGGGATTCGAATTAGCCGGGTTTTACTGTAGTACTAACAAGGCAGGAATGGCCAACTTATAGAAGTTCAAGTCTCACGTTCAGACCCTGTGTGGATCGAGAGGGTTCCAAGCTTCATAATGAGACGGCTTTTCAGCAGCTAAGCTGCAAGATGGCCTCTGTAACCACCAAGCCACGAATCAGCAGGTTAACTGGGGATTATAGTGTGTACCCACTGGGAACCCTTGAAGTTTCTTTTTGTGCTGAGTTACTCGGTCAGCAAGGAGGCGTTTGGTTTCTCCCACATACAGTACATTACAGCGTTTACATATGAGGACGTTGACGTTGAACCTGTGTTGTTAGGACCGACATTGGAGAGGCTTTTGACAATGCTAACCAAAGGTCAAGTATTGCATCTCCCACGGTTTCAAGGAAAAGTTCCTGGGGAGTTTGGCACTAAAGTACGAGGCTGGGAGGCACGGACCAAGTGAGGTGTTCTGTTAATTACGAATGTGGAGATGGGGGGTTTGCGGACATGGTCAAGTGTGGAGAGGAATGACGGAGGGTCTCTAAAGTTCTGTAAATGGAACGTTAAATGAAAGTTACATATGGGTGATACACGTTTTTAGCAATTTATAGTTAGTGTATTCTTTTGTAAGGTATAAATGTAGTTGCTTGTATATATTTATATATGTAACATACAAAAAGGATACCGGTACACTAAAAATCATAAACTAAAATTTGCTGTAAACGTATATTTAAAACTCGAGTTTAGGTAAGGTCCACCCTTAA
>WURT03308686.1:0-24747 GCA_009936505.3 Holothuria glaberrima
TCTGTCTGTCTGTCTGTCTGTCTGTCTGTCTGTCTGTCTGTCTGTCTGTCTGTCTGTCTATCTATTTATCTATCTATCTATATATATATATATATTTATATATATAAATATGTATATATATACATATAAAGACCGTCGGTAGGCCTATATATTGTTACCATCTCAATATCTTAGAGTTATAGGTGAATGCAATGATCACTGAAATGCATTTTTGTAGAGATTGTCTTGTCTATTTTATTTTCTTTGGGGATCGCTGCTGGAGTGTACATCTGAAGGTTAGAATAAGGAAGTTGCAGACAACCATTTTGAGACTCACAAAGTCGCGCCAAATTGTCTCAACATACATGGGTTTTATTGTAATAATCATGCTTTTGAGTTAATCTTTTTGTTGGTGAATTTTTAACTTCACGCAACAAAACTCTTGGCTACATGCACTTTGTTCACCACTAGTATGAAGCATTTTTGTTGTAAACTATAACGAGTCAGGAAAGATAACTGTGAAGGAAATAAAGAGAAATCGATAAGGATGCGTTGATGTTTTAAAGAAACGCTGAGGAGACTCAGTGCAGAGTTCGCTGACCATAGTCCATCAGTCACTTCATGATCGCGATCCGACGCACGTCGGGAAAGTTTATTGAAAGATCATTGGCAAGTGCCTCCTCAATTACCTTTCGGGAAACCAGACTAGAGTAAACATTGCGACGACCACTTTCAAAGGAAAATCAAACCTTGTAAGAAAAAAGTAGGGACCAGAAACCGAGCATAGCGATTTCTGTCTTGCAGTCGGTTATTGCTCCTATTACAGACATAAATGTGCACAAATTAGTTGCATCTTAATGGTTTGCCATGCCTTTACCAAGCAACTCATTGTCTAGATGTTATCACTCTAAGTAAACATATTTATTTTCAGAAGTCGGGTACAAAACACTTAGTTATAACTAACGTGCAATTTCATACTGAACGTCTTGATAAAAGAGAATTACGTCGCGCAATTTAGACCAGTTTCTGGGGCAAAATATGAAACAATTAATAAGGCCTTTTTAAGCACTTCGCAACTAATTCCATTTTCCTCCATCCAAAAGCAGACGCTTATGACCCAAATAAATTTGTGGTTTCGGGCAACCAGAAATTAAAATTGGCGACTGTACAATGCAATAAAAACTAGGTAAATTCACAATTCAAATGGTGTGACACTATACTTATAACTATGAGTTAAAATGAGACATTTACAAGAGTCCTACTTACACAATAGTGTGCTCAGCATAAGATGTCTTTGAGCAATAAAATACATGTGGGTCTTTATGTCGAAGGTGTCGTAAAATGCTATTTTCGAAATAAGAAGTGGGACTTAACGTAACCTTGCTTAGTATAATTTCGACCAACTGAAGAGGAATTTTTTGTCTGCAGTCCTTTTCTAAGACATGGTGTAAAGATTTCAAAGTCCAAGTAGAGTAAAAGACATGAAAGGCTGATAACACAACTCTCTTTGTAATACTTACTTTGATTCCTCGCATGAGCATGCCTCTTAATTAAAGGGTGCAAATGATTGTTTGTAGCCAAGTGTTTGGATTTTCATTTAAACAAAATGTGTACTCAGAAGCATTCCTCGCCTTAATTTTAATTAATGCGCTCCAACTGTTTAGATTAACGATCTCAATCTGATATGAGATCATGCCCAATTTTTAATTTTTTGGTACCTAAACCTACACTTACCTGCAACATAAATCACTCCGAGAGTGATGTATCTTGAAGAGCAGAGGATGAAAGAGACAGCTTTAGCCTCTTGCATCTCAGAAAACATTCTATGCCCTAGTGTGTTGTAAATGTACAACAATTCGGAGTGATAAGACAGGACTGAGCCTAGGAAGTTTCGGTGACAAGTATTTTCAAATCATCATAGAATTGTTAAAAGATGTTGACACCTATGGATAAAATTAGTCTGATTCACTCCGTATCTGTTTGTGCACCCAGTTATCATTAAACTGTCTCATCGACTCTGGGATATCGCAACCACATGCAAACTTGAAGCAAACTATAAACTCAAAGATATTAACTGTACGTTTGCCCTTTTCGGTCAGTTAACAGAAAACCAGTCAGAAATTTCAAGTGTCAAACAATGAAATTGCCTGGATTTAACTTAATGTCAAAATCTATCTAGAGGTTGAATAGAAAATATGTATAAAGGTAATAATGATACCAGTTATTTCTCTGTTGTTGTTATTTGTTTTATTATTTTACTCTTTAATACTTACAAGGAGTAATGCAATGAGAATAATTTAAATGGCCTACAAAGCCTTACATCATGGAAGACGTCAATGTAGTGACTGTCAACCTCTGTCGTTCAAAGTTGAATACAAACATTTTTACACCTTTAGCTTAATTGCATCAGCTCTTTAGTTGGAAGTTTTTTCCAAGGCTGCGACCTCACATGGCATGAAGTGACCCTATCCTCAAATAGGCAATGACTAATAAAATTGTGCGCAAGGTATGGTAACCTTGCATGTTTGTCTTAGTAACCCCTACTAATGAAAACTGTCTCTCTCTCTCTCTGCTTTGATCAATTAGTGATGTATATATCTACCAAAAATCTACAAAAAGACTTTTTGTTCCAATTCAGTTTGTTTGTAATCCTTGATAAGTTGGTGGCAAAATCTGACTGGAATATTCATGCAAGATGAAAGCTCCAAGATCATTGTATCCAGCAGCTTGTAATTGAGGTTTCCTCTTTCCATGTTACGATATCGCTCAGGCGAAGGCAACAAAAAGCTTTTTGCTTGTAAATTTCGAGAAAATTTAGGGAGTAACGACTATTTGAACTCCTTGTGTCGAAAAGATTAATGAAAAAAGACAGAGATGGCTAGAGCACTTTCACTTTATTACCCAAAGATTAAGTGCAATACTCACCAGATTTCTTTTTTGCTTTATCACTTAGGCTGAGCAGCAATTCAATGTTAAAAATATTTGATCACCGAAACGCTCATATTGACGCTTCAAGGTGAAAGGATGTTTATCAAAACTTTAATACTCGTTACTTGCAAAGTCCCTCTGTGAATGACGTTTAATTAAAACAGTAAAACGTGGTCACTGTCCGATATGACTGCTTTATTACTGCAATAAAGTAGCCTAAAATGATAATTCAAATCGGCTTCTAAATGACATTTAGTTTATAGTTGTTATCTCACTGTAATTGTATTTGTAAGGTTGTCATCTGCATGGCTATAGAGACATGACATTCAGAGATGGTACTTTGCGGTAAAACTTGCTCCGTTTTAGTCTGCTTAATTAGGCATCAGGTCTCTCGTTAGGCCTCAAACTTACTAATTCCTAAGCAACATTTTGCAAACTTTGTCGCCAGTGTACAGTCATCCCGACAACGGTGCTGACATCGAATAAACATTTACCTCACTGGTCTGCGGTATATCTATGATAAGCATCCCCACTCAAAATGCAAACTAGCATGATACTAACACAAAGTTAACATCACCTATAGTGTGGTCACAGTGTAACACACTGTAGCAGCGGTTTGGCCTCTCCTCTGAGCAAACTCTGTTTTCCCTTTGAATACCATATTTGGACTCTATTATTATCTTCTGGTGGATCATATGCTTTGGTTATATCGTTTTCAAAGCCTGCAAAAAATAACTTGAGAAGCCAGGGATGTACTATGAGCTTTAATCGTAGGTAACGTTATGTAAGGCTTCAAAAAGTGTTTCAGCCGCCCTTCTTGTGCATGTAACTTAGATGATTTCAAACTGTCATAAATTTCTTTACGTGAAACGGATTTTTTTTTTACCAAGACGCAAGTGACGTAAATGGTGTTCTTTGCAACACTCAGCAAGCATCTGAAATGCACGTGGATGGGTAAGCTACACATATAAATAAATCGAGTAAAACTAAACATAAATGTGCATCACAGAAAAGTTTCGTTAGAACCAAAAATGTTCTCTTCTGATAATTAGCAACTTGAATCTTTCCATCATCAGCCAATCATTACCAGACTCCAGATTTCCAATATGAAAAGCGTTAACATAATAACCTAATGACCATAAGCTGAAAGCATGATATAGCACATAAAGACTAAGTAGATAACGGTAGCTGACTGACTTTCACATGCTTAAAAGAAGTCGAAAACCTAAAACGTGAGGAGATCATCTGCAGGTAACTAGCAGGAATAATATATTTTGAACCAAAATTTTTTAGGCAACTGACATCCTCGTTACTTCCATCTTCTGCTCTCAAAACTCAAGAACTTTTACGTCTCCCATGTATTCATTTATTCCGGTATGTGAAGCGTATCTGAAAAGTATATGATAATTTCTGCCTTGCAGAAGACTTCGGTATGAAACTTCCTACCTTATCCTGACACTCGAGCATATATTATCATTACAGGCTGTTTAACATAATTTTTTCTTATTTACTGCTATTTTGTCAGCATGTCTGTCATTTACGTTCCGGTTTAGGGTGTTTCCACGCACTGTGGTACCATCCAAGTGTGAAGTAACACTATAAAAAACGGAAGTGTTCATGGAAGGTCCACTTTCATATTTGCATATCATAGTTTCTTTGAAGTGTACGTTCCTCAAAAACATGCATAGTTGTCATTGAGCATCTTGTTTAAAAGAGCGCTGCAGCCAGACTTTTTTTTGCAGAATCAAGCCTCATTTGCAACCTCCTGTCCGACGCAAATACACTCAGCCATAACTTGTGGTACTTCCCAGAAATGTGCTTAAACAAACTCGAGGAGATATGCAAGTGGTCAAGTAGATTTTTTTTCTTTTGAAGATGAATTCCGCTCGAAAGGTGTTTCAAATTTTTATCGTGTGACTCCAAAGCTAAGACAAAATACCACATTCATTGTCTAGCCATTAATCTTCTCAACCTGAACCTTTTCTATTAGTGATATCTAAGGCTACGGTCTCAATCGTTGCTATAAAGCTTGAAAACTTGAAAATGTTTGTCAACATTTTGTCACGTTCTGCGTTTATATATGTAATGATTTTATCAATTCTACTGTCTTCGGCCTCGAAGAAACAAGTTACGTTGATAACCATTAGTTCGTGTCACCCACCTCACTTTAGGGAACTGCCATTTCTGCGTGGCAACTGCCATTCAAAGTGGCAGCTTCATATGCTCATACCACACATGCCCGGCCATCTCACGTTTTAATGTGTATACACACGACTAATCCACATTTAAATTACGGTACACCGCACACACCGACTTTAACATTAGGATTTCGTCACCCTTTTGATCACTTGACGATCCTCAGACGTGTTTTGTTCCACTTCAATAGAGCTACTGCAGCTAAACCCTTGCATTGAAATAGTAAATATTGTAAAGTCACAGTCGTAAAAACAACAATATATCCACTGTGTCCCCATAAGAAGTGATATAAATTTCCCCTGCCTTATTTTCGATAAGCTTACAGTTCATTTATGATGCAACAAAATTCCAACATCCAAAGGTTTCACATTTACCCCGAACACTAATGGTATTTCTTCTTTTGTAACGAATTGATGGTGAAAGAAACTCGGGGACGTCCCTAAGGATCGATGAGTGGGGGAGGTGCTGGACATGTTCCCGCAGGAAAAGATTACATTTCCGACAAAATAACAAGATGCCTATGTCTGTGTGTCAAGAGGGCCAACTCATAACCATTTTTGGTAGATAGTCTCGGCAAAAACAAGTACACGATGAATGTTTTAAATATAATGGGTGTTACAAGAGAAGTAAAAAAGCCTACCGGGAAACGCTATTTTAATGTTTGGCAATGTCAATTTTACCTCTGGTGCCAGTTTCCATTTGTCATGCTTCAACAGCAAAGTTGGCTTCGTCACGGGGTAGTGTTGCTATGATAGGAGCATGAGATCCTCTTCAGCGTGGGACACAGTTGCCCTCCTTAGGGCCCATTTCAGTAATGTCTTTCTTTTGAAGACCGGAGGGTTCTGAAACATTTACATTAACACAATTGTGGGCACCAGAATGAATTAATATCTGTAAATGACAATGAGTACGCACTGAACAGACCAGGAAATCTCTGTCTGTCTCTATCTTTTTAAAGTAGCGTAATTTAGACGAACGGCTAGTCTATTTCTTTAAAATGCAGCGGGATTGACTTGGGGAGGGTGGAGGGTGGTAAAAGTTTCTGTGTAGTTTTGCAATAATTGTGCTTTGTTCGAAGAATCCCCTTTTTCAATTCCCACTCCTGATAATTATCCCTCAGACAATCCCCTTTCCCCACAAAATAATTTGGAATTATCCAAGACTCTAATTTTCTAGCAGTGTGGGAGAAAAGTATGGTGGTGGGTATCGTTCGGAGCGCTGTCTGAGAAATCATCAAGGTAAGAGTTTCTCGGAAAACGTAGTTTGGATTGGTTTCTACCTCATTAATCAAATGAACTCTAAATCACTTAACATCTGCTTGAAGTTGATGATGTAAAACTCACAACTGTACAGTACATTTGACATTTTATATTTTTAAGAACTCCGAGTTTATGAAACTATTAATAAACTATTAGTAATACCATGGTGGTGCTGCAACTCAAGTGATGTCCGATAGGTCAGTCACATTATACATTCCCCAGTTTGTTCTAGAATGATCTTATTATGATTGTTATATATGATGATACATATCATATCAGCATACTCTTTAATATGATCATGTTTCCATCTGTTACATTGTTACTCAAAATGTATACAGGACATAAACCAGTAAATCTCTTTTTACTCAAAGTAGAAATCAGGAAAATGGAGAATTCGGAAAATAACTCTTACGAGCTGTACCCTTCGGAGGAATCTCATTAGCTATGCGAAAACATTTATGTGGAATGTTTCACAACGTAAGATGAGCGTTTCCTCTTCTTCCCTCCCCCTTGTTTTTCAACCGTGACAGTCTGTAACTTATGTCTTAATAACTTGTCAGGTAATGTTCAAAATTTTATGTAGGTAAATGGTATTTAAAAAAAGCTTCTCAGCCCATATCAAACTTAAAACTGTCTTTCGAATAAAGGTTGAGTATATGCATCATATCAGAAATACATTGAAATGAAGTTCCTCTTCCCACTTCACAAATTTGCATATTCAGCTCCTGTTTATTGATTGTTTGGATCTAAAAATGATCTTGTAAAATTAAATTGGTCAATTCTGGGTGATACAGATTGTTGCTTTGCTCCACTCAAGCTTTGACACCTCTCAAAACAAAACAGGCGGACTTGACATTTTCATGACACTGGACCTTTAAAAATGGTTAATGTGAGGATCGCGTGCAGATATAACTTACCAAGACGTAACTACTAAAAAGATTAAATTACAAGTAAAATTTGTAGACGTTTTCTCACCTGCACATTGTACTTTACTGTATTAACCTCTCTCGTCATTTAGTTATGTATAACTATATATCTTTATATTTCGATGATCTTTTGGTAGGAAATATTTAAAAAAAAATCTCCTATTTTAACCTTGAAGCAAAAGTCTCCTCTCAAGAGTCCTAAATCTTGATAGACGGTACATGAGTAACATTTTTATTTTGATTTTAAATTTCCACCATAAAGAACAAATTTTGATTTCAGAAATATACGATCTCGACAGGTTGTCATTGAATGTCTAAATTATTGATAACATCTTTTAGGCTTACTGTTTTTTTTTTTTTTTTTGAAAATGCATTTGCTTCTGACGAGGTCACTTTGTAACCTACTTGCATAAGCACACATAATGTACCGTCAAACGATAAACATATGATTACATGTAACAAATATAACTCTCGTCAGAACAGTGTCACAGTCGACCTGGGCTGAATGTTATATTAAATGTCATTGATTATTTAACGATAAAGAAAAAAGCTAGATCGAATACGCTTGAATGCAGCCCAACAGCGTAAGATCTCAGCAGCTCCTTAGAAGAAATTAATGGTTAGTGGATGAGAATTTCGATGGAGCTACCACTAAAAGTCAGTTGTAAAAACGCTGACTGTTTATTGAATGTCCTTTGATAAACTACTGTCTGGCAGTTTGGGGTCTCTCAATTGCATATATAACGCATGAATGCACATTTTGCCCTACACGCTCGCTTTTGCGATATTTAGTGGCAGTCACTGTTTTCATTAATAAACACAAGTTGCTGATAAGGTAAAAATAGGAATAGATGTTTCTCGAGTTGAAGTCCGGAACGCATAATGGAAGAAAAGGGGGCCTTTATTCGAATTGTCTTTGTGTATGTGTGATAACTTTTCCCTGATGTAACATTATTCATAAACTGTTGTTTCTGTTTGACTGTGGGAGGCAAACAGTCTAAAAGCTGTATCAGACAGTTGTTTAGCATCATTATTGAAATTAGTGACAGTTAGAGAAGTTACTAATGAAAAAGTCAGTCTCTTGGGTTGTCCTTTTGTGTGTCTTGTTATGTTTAATCTAGACAGCTAGAAGTAGGTTTAGTTAGTTACCATACTTTTTAAAGGCTTCTACCAGCATCATGGGTTCATCGAATTTAGAATTGACGTTTGCTATATACGCGTTATCTAAACATGCCCCTTACTGTACATGAGTTTTGATCGCAAGCATGGCAGGACAGCACGGTGTAAAGCGCTATAACCTCATATGAGAAACAGTCTTACTATAGATAGATATTTTGCGGTAACCTATATGTCTCTAAGATTTATGCTCACACTATTAACAAATACACCGTTGTCATGTGGTATTTAAGATAACAACGTCATAGGCCTACCATAAAGGAGAACTACTGATGATTAGCCTTACAAATGAAGAAATCAAATCCGTTCGCTCATTAACCCATTTTTATTTTACCATTGTGTTCCTATAATATGGAAAGGACAATAACTCTGTTTGTTATCATTGTTAACTTTATTTCTGCCTATAGCAATTAATGTGAATCTCCCTGGTATTATGATAAATCCTTATTTCAGTACCTTTAAGCTTTTAGTATTCGAGGATATTCTCGCCGTTCTGAAATATGTTTGTCTCGAAACCCGATAGGTCCTTTAATTTGGACTCGGATTGCAGTGTTCCGAGCGCTGAAAATAAATAGACTTCCCCAATTTGAATTTGACGTAGTTGATGGGCTTGAAAGAGGCAAATTGAGCCGTTTTTCAAGTCACCTTTAAATGGACGTTACCGTTGTAAGTTCTTCAGTTATGTAGAACATTTGAAAACTGTGTCAAGTCTTTAAAAGGAGCAAAAAATAACTTGTCCACTACAGCTGCTTAAAATGCATTGCGTAAACGCTAGTACTCCTGTCTCGCTTCTCTTTTTTTGACTAAAAACCACACAATGGGCACAAATGCAAAGATAAATTCAAGTCAGTAATAGTGCCGAGATTGTAAATGTCACTATCTACATTTTAAGGACATCCCGAAGCTGTGTTTCCACCACATATTCAGCCGAGAGGTATATGGGAACTTCTTTTCAAACTGGATAATCTTGTTCAACGAAAACCTCAACCAAATTTTGAACCCTGTGACTCTAATACGTTCATGTTTGGTCTTTTACTAATGACAATTTGATCCTAAACGGACCCCATCTCGGCTTACTTACTCAAATATGAGGCCCACTCAAAATAATCAATAAAGATCGAAATCAGCATATGTCTCTCAGGATCTTGTATTCGTTATGTTGAGACGAAGGAAATGATGTCCCGAATGGATAATCTCTTTCAGCTACCCGTATTAACTTTAGCTTGTCTATGATGCGAACCGCTGTTCATGATGCCACCTGTTTCGAACAGAGGTCAATGACCTGCAAAGACACGAACTGTATCTATAGACACAAGATAAGATGAAAAAGACCGAAGTCACTGTAACTAGGAAAAGTTTCCCGACAATGTGTACATTCCCAAATCAGAACACTTAACAGAAGTTAGAAAAAAGGCATTCCTTGACCATTATATAGGCGAGTTTTTTCGTTCAATATTTCCCCTTAATCCCAAATTAGCAATATATATATATATATATATACATACATATATATATATATATATATATAAAACATGAAGAAAACAAAATCAGAAGTTTTGTCTCAGAGGCATACTGTGTATTACTACTTGCCAGTTTCACACAATGTGCTGCACTCCTCAGGTAACATGACAGTACCCGTGTGTGTTGTAAGGAACTAACAAATAGTAATACACAGTATACCTCTGAGACAAAACTCATTGCTTCAGGTTTTATCCGCTCTGCTCTACCATAGAGCACTCTTGCAACAGTTTAAGCATCATGTTTACTCATAAAGTGCGAATTTATCCATTCAAACCTAAGACAGGTTAATCTTTAAGTCATCGATAGGAAATAATTTGCACTCCTGCCTCATTGGCCACTAGCCACGTGCACAAGGAGCTAAAGCGTCATTCCCTCACTGATGTTAATATCTTTTCTTGTAAAGTCATGAGGAAGAAATAACATAGTGGTACTAGTCTACCAGGTACCGAGCATCAAACTATAATTAACATATGTAAGTTCATGTATCCTTAGGTTTGTAGGATCAAAACAGATGTGTTTGTATACGAGAGAATTTTATTGTTCGTTCTTGTGGCAATCACTCCATCAGAACAGCTTTATAGATCAATGTTAACGAACACCATATTTCAAAAAAGTACATCTAACTCCAAAAAATGAGACCTTCATTAACGAACTTTGTTCATCCTAACATACTCTCTAAACTGCATGGATTGTGGATGACAAAGTATTCCGTAAAGTGAGGGTATAATGTTCAGAACAATTGCTAGTTGACCTCAGTATTAAGAAATGTTAGGGTAGGTGAAAGGCCATTTCCGATCTATGAAGCAATTGAATTCAAATTGCAATCACTTTCAATTAAATTTCTGCATGTGAAAGCTACAAATTATTTACGTACGGGTAGGAAGAAATCGAAAGAGTTGGGACTACTTCAAACCGGGAGCGGAGGCTGCAGGACTTTTACCCGAAATTTGAACACACGTTAGCCAAAAAATGCATGTTTTTGTAAACATGTGCTACGTCTGGTCATGACGTGACGCAATCACGAACTCATTTTATGCAGAAGATTGCTGCACATTTCCCTCTTGGTGGTAAACGAAGACATAAATGCAAAAACACAGAACCACCCCTTTATTCAATTTGTGGTTTTCACATATGCCCATGGGATAAGTCCATGGACGGAGACATAGACAATACAACCCTCCAATGAACCTGTGTCCATATTAGGCAGTCAGGTGAGATGATAGAAGTTGAGTTGAAATAATTTTTGTCAGATTTTTCTCATAGTAATATCATTTACAATCTGCACATCTTCCTAACTGATGACTCTAAAGAAGATCCTGTATATTTGGCCTTCACACGACGGACGACAAATTAAAGTCTGTCTGGCCAACTTTGGTTCAACGTATTTGTAACGTAAAATCCAAACTATTTCAGAAGACTGAGAGAAAAGAGATAGGGAACTTTTTAACGTTTTCAGAAAATGATCTCTCTTGATGTACAAATAAACTAATGACTGCATGCATTAAATTCTACTTCAAAAAGACCACTTGTAAAATTAAGGCAAATTGTGGGTTATGCATGGGTTATTATCAATGTGGTTGCTGTATAACCTCGGTAGCAAAGAGTAACAGTCTCATCAGATTTGCACAATAACTATAGCTCATCTGTAAGTTTCTGCACGGAGCTAATTCTAATGTTATTTTTTGAAAAACACGAAAAGACCTAAACGATTTTACTACCAGAAGAACAAATTAACAAATGTCATGATTCCATCAAGGAACAGATCGTATCAAGCAAAATAGTATGCACAACTAATTAAAAAACAAAGAAAAAGTAAAGTATGGTGGAGTAACTGAATAAACAATAAAGACCAAAATGAAGAATATGAAATTATAGACCGATGTGAATGATTTCCTCATTAGGAAAGGTAACATGGCTCTTCCTCCGTCTTTGCTAAAAGCTACATTGGTTGCAGATGGAAGTATGTTTTTTCGAGGAAAGATCTTTTAATTGATAACATCTCTTCCTTACCCTTCAGTTTGCATGTGAAGCATGATTTCTGAGTAATGGAGAGTAGACCCTAGTTCGATGACATATTGTGACGTCACCAGCTTCACCTTCTTGAAGATTGCTCTAAAATATGCCTCAACAATGCGTTTTTCCCTATATGCAATACACCATGTCAATGAACCTCATGCACATTTAAAGGCCAAAGAAATACTGCTTTCTAAGTAGGTATATATGATAAAGCAACAAAGTACAAACAAGTAGCAGCACACAGCTTTATTATAGCTTGTTCCGCTCTTGAGATATAGCTATTTATTTCAATGACAGGGTGCCCCCATTTGCAAAAAATGATGACTTGTAGCAAGTCTGTTATGTATTCAAAGAGCCACAACAAATTATGCATTTGCTATGTAGTTCTTTATAATCTGTCTCAATAATTTCTTTGGTACCATAGGTACTGTCAAGTTTCTGTCTAAACTATTTATTCCCCAGGCTGTAAATTTTTATAAAGGATGCACACATTTTTTTCTTTCATTTTCTAAAATAAAAAAATGGTCCAAAGAAAACAAAGATACATGTTACAGATTTGCCCTAATGTGGCTCTGATAGGACATTATAGACTTGCTCCAAGTTATCTTATGGTGGCACCATGTCTTTGCAATAAATAACCATATCTCTAGCACAGAACAAGCTACAAAAAAACTGTTTGCTGCTACTTGTTTATAATTTGTTGCTTTATCATATGTACCTACTTAGAAAGCAGTATTTCTTTTTCCTTTAAGAGAAAATGTAACATTCTTTGTGACATATATTCGTAAGCAATTACGAATATATATATATATATATATAAATGAGTCAGTCAACGCTGTATTAAATAGTCGCTCAAAGACCTTAGGTCATTTTCTTCAAACATAGGCACTTGCCTTATACTGAAAGAGGATGTTAGAAATGAATGGAAAACTTAGCCTCAAGCAGGATTCGAACCAACGACCTCTCGCACACAAGGCGAATGCTCTGACCACTGAGCCATTGAGGCCTATGAATCAGAACGCGGTCAATTGAGCTTAAATACTGTTGGGTTAAGTTTTCCATTGTTACGTCACAGGAACGCGTCCCATTAAATATATCCTATCTACCTATATATATATATATATATATATTGCTGTATGTAGCGCAAAGCCTGTTGGGTTAAGTTTTTAAATACTGTTGGGTTAAGTTTTCCATTGTTATGTCACAGGAACGCGTCCCATGTAATATATCCTATCTACCTATATATATATATATATATTGCTGTATGTAGCACAAGCCTGTCCTAGAAACGTGTTACGCTAGCCAGTTAAATACCTTAAGCCTTTATTATGAATTGTTCAATGCACGACAGCCTTAAGCCTTTATTATGAATTGTTCAATGCACGACACTAATATATCAAGATAAATAAGGGCTGCATCTTTGTTAAAACAGAAAATAAACTGTAACTTCAGTAAGATATCGTCGTGTACTAAATATTTCACACTATTATCATTACCAAACCGTTTCACGTAGCTTGAACCCCTTTGTAATTTACGACCTGATGTAAACATTCTGTTTCGATTTTCGTTCTCGCTATGTCAGCGTCAGTGACATTGACATAGCAAACATTACTCTCTCCTGGCGAACGATTTGAGTTCTGGGTTTTACTTACTCAAGTGGGCTTGAGTTAAAGGTTATCTGTTGCTTATAAATGAAACATTTCTAAATTGGCAGAATTTTGACTTAAAAGGGTCCGTTTTGATCACTTGTAATTGTTTACATTGGAGACAGGAGAAGAAAGTGGTTAAATGGCATCCATCCTGGTTTACGGAGGCCAGAACTAAAATGAAGGTAAAACGTAGGAAAAACAGTCTCTAATTGTTTTGCTTGAAACAGGGAAATGTACTTAGATTTGATTGGATTTTAGCTTTACTTGTTTAAACCCAATCAAAGGTGACATTTTTTAGGTGTAAACAAGATCTGGAAGTTTTATTCATATTCTTTTCATCATCTTTTGTCGCCTTAAAGTCCCTGAGTTAGAGTGAAAGCATTAAAAGAAAAAATGAGTAGCACACGCCCTCTCGTTAGGGGTAAACGAAGATTTATGGGAGTGACTAACGCTGATTGGTGTCTGTGAATAAATAGAGAGATAAGATTCCAGAGATGGTACATCGATTTCATTTGTGATGTAATAGTTACATTACGTTCAACCTTTTAATCACTGTTTCAAGACTAAACTAGACAATAAATCGTAAGTGGGTTCTGTTTACCTGATACGTCGAAGCTGCTTTCTAGTCGTCTCATGTTTTCATCTCAAAAACAATCGCTAAAGTTTGTTGGTAGCCTAATGGTTGTTATAGCAGGCACATAAGACGAGGCAACATTTTCCAAGTTTTATTGATGGTTTGAAAAACGTTCAAGATTTTGATGCAACGTTCCGTAAAAAAAGGGAGCAGTAGTGAGTATTGCATACTTTATAAGAAATGAATAACAGATGCATTGATTGAGATGGAAATTTTACATTTCGTAATTCTAGAAACTTATATTAATCATCTGAGTTATGCCGTTTAAGTCATCATACTTCGTTTTTCTTATTGGACTGTGAAGTCTACAAGGCAGAAGTAAAATATGTCAAACATTTTTTACTTACTTCATGCTGAATTCTTTTGCCCGATAAGTGAATACGCTTATAAAACATGCGACTCATTTTGAGTTGCATGTTGTATACATACACGTATACATACACGTATACATGCATATTGCTATTTGATGTGAAATGTAGCTTCTGGATTCAGAGGGAAGAATGAACTGCAACAGGGAAACTCTTACATGCTGTTCGATAAATGCGAGTCATGGACATTAAATTTACACGAGACAGACTTACTCCTTATTAAAAACTACCGTAATCCCCATTGTCTTGTAAACAGTTTCATTACTGTACTGTCCTTTATCTTACACGCATGAAGTGTACTCGATTGCAGGTTTACATGTGAGTTTTAACCGTAAACATGCAATCTCCTAAGTTTTAAGAGAGACGCTGGCTGAACACATTTTGCTGAGTTTCACTTATTCGTTTGTAATAAGGTGTAGTGTAAAAGTACGTGACACTGCGAGCAACATTGAAGTTATTAACCTCTTTTATTTCCAGCTGGGATGGAGTGTAGTTCCGACCCGTAGGGTCTGCCCATTGATTTTTTACGTCGCGCTTTATGTCAGTTATGGTGTCATTCATTGATTCCAGTAGAAACTTACTCTTGTCGAACATCTATAGAGAATCGGAACGAGTAGACACTTGGCAACTCCGTTTGGTACGAACTTTTTATCAAATTACTCGGTTCTACTAAAAACAGAATGTATGGGACAAAGTCACTCTTTGAATGGGCATGCATAACTTTTGAATGAACGACTGTTGGGGTTGCCCTGGAGAGAAATTCTTAGAAGTTAACGCTGACTTGTTAGCCGACTCTTTCTTCCATTTTATAGGACATATTTGGCTACAATTTGATGGGTTTTCTGTTTAAACCACACTATGACATTTCAGATTAAGGAAAAAGAATCAACGACCCATTTAGAGATATTTATGTCCTCAAATTTCCTTGGGGTCTCCTTTTTGAACAAAAAAGTAGTGTTTAGTCTTCATCATCTTGCCTAATTCCCGAGTTGTGCTTCTTGCACTGAATGTTAGAGGCAGTTTGAATAAAGTTTCATTAAACCTACACTAAACTAGGGGGAGAATATATTTTGTGGCCTGAACATAATCGTTTTGACTTCAGACATAAAAGACCGCAAACCACCAGCATAACAAAGTTTATTATATATGAACATTAACTTCATTCCACCGTTGACCGATATCTAAATTTAAGATCAATGGACAAAATCCGCTTTTCGTCTAACGGCCCTTCACAAACCTTGCAATCTCTCTTGGGTACTTAACAGTTGAGATATGCTCTTCCATCCATCACCGTCCTCATACTTTCATCTTGCTGAAAAGACTATTGATTTCTTCAGAACTGTAAGAAATAATTCATACAAGAGGAATTATTAACCTAAAATTGCTAGCTCGACCCCTTCAATGATGTGTGCTTCTACATGCATAAATTATCCCGTAAGTAGAACGTCTGTCCTTACAGGATGTCAGACGCTCGACACATATCTGCCACGGGAATTAAAAACTACTTTTCATTCTGTCTTAATGTCAGAAGCGAGATAGAAATTCTCACTGGTTTTCGCCCTCTCGTATATCAGCAATTATATCAAAGCTGTGGTCAAGACATGTTTTTTTTATTTTTGGTTTTCTTATTCAGAATCTTAACTACACATGCGGGGTTCCTTTTGTGGCTAATTCAATTAACATACATAACCGCAGTATGGACAACGAAGCCACTAAAAATACTCGTCGCCCAAGAGCAGCAAAGAAATGAAAATGTGTTTGTTGATATTTTAAAAACCACTAAGAAACTTTTAGCATTTATGAATAAATACCATAAACATTTGCTAAATGAGGAAACTCGACACATCACCGGCATTTAGGTTGAGTGAACAGTTTTCGGGAAGCATTGCATTAACTGCTTTAGGGGGCATTCAGCACAGTAGAACACAAAAATAGCCGTAATACTACAGCTACCTGACATTTCAGCAAATAAATTTAACATGTTACATGCAGTTCATTTGGGTTAACTGATTAATGTAGTCCAAGATTCTCAACGTTATTTATCATAAATTGAAACACGAGTCACTCCATTGTAATGTAAGCATATCTTCTCTGGGTAATAATTTTTAGCAAGAATTTGCTGATGAGTTTATATTTGCCGCTTATTGGTATGTCTATTTTGAAAACCCACATAGCTTACATAGTTTTTACTTACCTAGGGCATACGCCACTGCTAATTATGCGAATGTTTGTAACCGCCATTCCGTATGTATCCTACATTTTACCATGTAGTTATTGATCTTCAGTCAATTAATCCAGTTTGCTCAAATCGTTTCGACGGGAAATCTATTCAAGTTTGGATTTTGGCAATTTGATTTGCAAGGGCTTTTTTCTTGCAATCTGGCATTCTGTTGTCCTAATTATGAACACAACTTGTAATGACAAAGAGATATATAACTGTCGTCTCATTACTGACGTGTTTGGCCCCATGTCCCAACCATGAACCATACATATAAGTCAGACTTTGACGCAAAGCCAATTACACAGTTTAATTTGACATTCTCAAACCTAGGCATTAACCTGTTAGCGAGGTACAATGAGGACAGAGTGTAAATAAAGGAGGGGATTGGAAAAACTTATTTTCTTGCCAGGTGAGAGTAAGAACCATTTGAAGACTTCCCAACGGATATGATGTCTTGCAAAGTGGAAACTTGGTGAAGGGTTGTCAACAAAAGCCATATAACCACAATCAATTTGAGCCAGTCGCCTAAAAAGTGTCGGGGCCACAACTTGTTTTACATACCTTAATAGTATTGAGCTAAACAGCCCGGCATTCTGTTCATTCCATACCGTTTAAAGGCTAGCCAAAGAAAAAGAAAGCCTTCGTCGACGCTTGAAATCTTACACAGTTACGAAAACACCTTCTTAGTTACTTTGTTTTGGGGTAGACAAAAACAAGACGTCCATCTCATAACAGCTACACAAGAAATCTTTGAACTTGTAACGAGAGTCATGCTATTTAAATTCATTTGTGACGTAATGATGTCAGTAAAATTTACTTTGTAAAATTGAATGATATATACTTGTCGTTAAGAAGGTTGCTGGGCAAGAAAAACAGATTTGCTTTTTAGGTAAATAGGACTTAACTTTCACTGTCACTGTCACGTACAGAAGGGTCCGAGAGCATCACTAGAGGTATTACTTTTGCTATTCAACTGTTTAATGGTAATATGAATGTGATAGCTACATTGAAATACTCCTTAGGTTCTCAGCATGTACAGATGTAGGAATGTTTAGCAGCTACGATGCAACCCACGTTACGAAAGATTAAGTGGTTTTAAAATAAAGGACGGCTTAGAGAAAAAGACATCGTTTTAAAACTGTACATGAAGAATCAGTCTTGTATTAAGTTAGACGGAGCTGGGGTAGAATCACGGAGTAGATAATTAAGGATACAATAAAGTCCGTCGAGACTCCAGATTTGGAGTCGAGACGGTTTATGTGACAATAATAGTGCAACAAATTTGGTTTATTCCTATTCTACGATCGAAAATGTGTAAAAACTTCATTTTTATCACTTTTTACGTTTACTGACCGTGTGTTGTGGAATAACAGGTCAGTGTTTAACCAATCAAAATGCAGGGATCTCAATAACGGATGGCTAGAGGTGGTGGAAGCTCGAATATTGGTTTTCGGAATTCGACGTCAGATGCTGAGAGTTTTGAAGTAATGGAGATTGTTTAACGAACATGAAGCGCCAAATATTTCACAGGCCTCGGATCAAACTTAGGTCATGTTAACCGAGAATGAGCATTGGATCACATAATAAGAAAGTGTTTCTTTTAGGTTCATTAAACTGTGAAAGTGATGGTATTTGTTGGTGATTGTCTCCCGGATTTCATCTCTTACTCTTCACATTCTCCGCAGATAAGAAGTCATTAATCAGAGATGATAAAATTCATATGTAACAAGAAAAAAAGAGAGACTTTCACGAGTCAGAGAGACCAGCAAACATCACTCTAAAAGAAAAGCGTTTTCCAGTTGTTGTGATTTTGCATATGGGTATCATCAAATATAGGGCTCGTAGGCATAAGCGGGATATTAATTTTCCTCGCTTTGAGAGTATTAAAAACGTACCATTGGTCTATGTACCTGTTAATTATTTGCACACAGTTTAAATATTGATTAAATCAGTACCTTACTCTTCGATATTATTGCAAGAGTAATTGGTCTCCTTATAATTGGTCAGTTTGCACATCTTGGCTTCTTTACGTCGAAGGTCAGAAGTAGACAGTTACCGGTAATGTAGTGGCATGTAATAGAACCGATGCAAAGAAATGTAAGTAAATGCCCCAAACTTTTGTAGAGAGATTTAGACAACTTTCATAGTGTGGTACATGTGCACGGTACAGAACAGCAAGTTGAAATCTCCGTCTATTTCACCATGTGACTTTTTGTAACTTGATTAGAAAAAACGGACCCCACGAGGTGTGGTGTATCTGATCTATCTTAGTACAACATTAGTCTTCTGTGATAGTTCTATGCCGTATGTATGTCGCTGTAACACTCCGTTGTGAAGAGAGAACTCTTACAGGTTGTCTAATGTCTTGTTTTCTCGTAACGGGTTTTTTCTGTTTTTTTTTTTTTGTTTTTTTTTAGAAAAGGTTATTTTCCGTTCTGCAGTAGCAATGATGACCTGGAAGCTGCATTTCAATCAGAGTACCTTTTACTTTCACAGAAAACGCACCTGAAAAATTCTCTATAAAGTTAATTTGAAATAGACTCTCTGTATAAAGCTTTGAATATCAACACGCAGCTCTCTAAAATTGTGTTTCATTTTTTCAGTGAATTAAAGGAAAAGTTTAAACTATTTTGTCCTAAATGGGGAACTTTTTTCTCTCTAAAGTGATAATAATATTCAACCCATCCTAGTGCTAATAAATCGAAGGTAAGTTAAAGAAAATTCGCAAATTGTCGTTAAACGTATATTGTCAAGACATTTTGAAAGCAACAATGCAAGCAATGATGTGAGACACACAAGTAACCAGTACTAAGCAATGAAATTCCTGTATTTGATGAAGGTTAACCGTGACTCATATTTCTAAAGAATTTGTTTTAAACCTACTCGAATTAATCCTTTTATATAGTAGCCTAAGCGCCTGCACCCCTTTTATAATATCCTTTTCAAGAAGGACCCTTGAGATACAATGAACATTATTCCTGCTATGTTTGCCCACTGCTTCATCGTTTGGTTCACGTAATTACGTCGCTGTCGCCCCAAAATAAGTGGAAAGCATTTAGTAAGGCATTGCCGTTAACTTAATGTACCATTCAAAACTAATTTTTGATGATATTATATATAAAAAACCACAATTGCACGTAATGCCGTCTTTACAGTAAGTTGTCAGAAATGAACGAATTCAACTCTTTTAAACACTTTGTTCAGCACTACAAAATTAGCTTGCACTTTGTTTCATTATTTGGTATAAACGTTGATTCAATATATACTAATAAATGGTAGGGAAAGTCAATTAACTCTTATATTAAAGGGCAGTTCTCGTCATCCCACACAGTTCCAGTTCTCCCAACTAAGGAAACTTTTGGCTTCTCCCATAGCTGTGTTTAGCTCCCCCTTGTGCAGAAACAGACCTGTTTTATTGCTTAAAGATATGTCCTGGTAAGCGTACAAGGCTATAATGTGTAATCCAAACACTCGTTCTGCACAGCTTTTCTGCATCTTTTGAATTATCAAACTTTGATGTCAATCAAAGAGCAGTCAACAACTGAGAATTTTGATACCGCATACTTCATTTCATTTTATTTAATTTATTTGTTTTATCACAAACTTAAGAAGTACAGTACGATAAAAAATATTTACATTATTTATTACATGAGCGTATGAGTTCTTCAACAAGTTGTGAAAGGAAGCATTCTAGGAGACCAGAGGGCTTATCTAGTAGAGTGCTCCCCAGGAAATAAACAAATATACTTAAAATATACTTTGGCTGTGTGGAGTGACGATTGTTTATCATTTAGACTAACTGTCCTTTGGAAGGTTTGAAATGATTATCATATCACTGTTTTATGTTTTTAGTTGTTAGTAGCGAGAATCTTTTCTTTTTATTACTTTACTCAAGAGTCTTCCTTCTCTGTATAACATGTGATTTTCCATATGATGATAATTGGCTATCGTTTGCCCAGTCATGCACCACTTTTTACAGAACAAATCACACGCTTATTTGAACTACTTCAAACGATTAAGCTTATGAGAATGTTTTTATGTCCATGAATGCATTTGAGGCGAATACTCAGTCAAAGAAGGACGATATGAAAGGTTCCTTTTTAATAAGCGCTACCTGCTGAACAGGCGTTCGTCTTATTTGAAATGTGTTGCCAAAGGCTTCCTCTACATAGAGTGTGCATTCGCCAAGCTGACTCAACATTTCTAACTCGCATTGCTACGACGGTGCCTTGTAATTTTGTGTACGGAATTTTCCGCTTGTAAATCAGCAGAGTGTTTTAACAAACATGTTCGTGTTATTTACGCATGACAGCAACATGGAAGCTTTACCAACTGCCTGCAATCACTCAACAGTTTCCATTTGAGTTTAAAGTCAAGAGTATCATGGTGAACAGTGATTTTGTCTTGACCTTTTCAAATGAGATTAAAATCGCATAATTTTTAAGACTTTTGTTGGAAGATGCAGTTTTACCCTAATTACAAGTAACGGATCATATCGTTTATTACTTGGTTCATTCATGATATGTGCCTTTAATCTCTTACTAAGATTATGGGGAGAATTTCGTTAGACTGCATGATCTAAGCGTCAGATGGGGAGTCGTGTAGCTCATCTGTATCGAAACAGAAGAGAGATTTGAAATTTGTCAGCTTTATCAGACTCGCAGATATTGATCGAATGTTACCAGTGCTACCCTTCGACGCTGGCAAAAAAGTTTTGTTGTAAATCTTCATCGACTGTAGGTATAAATGCCTAAGAAATCCTCTACAACATATTTTAGAATTCTTACTTTACTTTCAGATTGATATTTTACAGTTGAATCAAACCAGGGCCAAGTACTTTATCGTGAAATTATATTATGTCAAACCTAATTTCCCTTAGGATTTTTTAATAATGGATTTGTGATCTTTGCTCTCTGAGAACTTTTCGTTTACCGTTGTGACCTTCTTAAAACATAGACAGTCTGAAATATGCAATCATAAACCGTCGTACCATTTGCATTGCCCAATGATTGTGTATTATTCTTCATATTGAAAAAGACGAAATTATAGATTTATTTTTCAAAAGGTCATGTTGGATTCTTTATAAAGACGTTTCAAACTGACTTGTCTCTTTTATTCTGAAATGACGAAATGTAATTTATTGGCTTAAGGAAAATTTGATATAAAGGATGATATATGTGGTTGAAAACGTCTTCTTTATTAACTGACATTAAAGTAGTTAAGTATCAAAACTAAAGCCCCATTAACTACTATTAGCAGAAAAAAAGACTTCGCGAAAGTCGTTCATCGTAGGATAAGTCATTAAAGTACGGACGTTTTTCTTTCTTTCAAGGCTATCCAATGACAACCGTAACTCATCATGGAGAGTTTAAGAGCCCATCTCTCTGTAAAACGGATGTTAGCAAATAACAACAGTAATTTCATAACTAACTTTAGGTGCATGCTGTAGAGAACAGCATTCATTTGTCGTCTTCTCACTTTAATTTATCAAAACATTAAGTTTGATTTGCCTGCAGCATACAGTCCAGTCAAACGATTAAGCGGTGATTGAGCCGAGTTATCACTACCACACAAGACTGTCAACATTCAACGATGTGTTGCCCAGAATCGCTTAACAGTTCATTGCTGCCGTGCCTAGCGCGTGAAATTATGTGGAAAGTTGTCGATTTACGGCTGCCTCCTCCGGCAGATTTCAAATGTAGGTTTAAGAGGCTGGAATCTAATCTTAGATTTCGTTGTCATTAGGGCTTTTTTAAACAATGCAACAGCAAATTCGGCAAGTCCTAATAAACTCGGTTAAACTAACCAAAGAAAAGACGTGCTGATTTGCTCGAATTCCTTTTCGCCTCGTCAAGAATTTTTCTTCGTCCTATGTTGGTAATTCATCCTATTCAATGCAGGCAGGAGTAAGTTATTAATGCTTCTGTGTGAACTCGCTTACAAACAAGGAAAATATAAACCAGGTTATAGGTTATTCGCAGGGATCCGTAAGCCTTATCAATCCAAATGTGCGTTTCCTACGTAAGTTGAAATTCTAGTCGTTTGCCAACAAACACCTCCGTGGCGAAGTTTGCGCGACAGTCCTGAAATTCGATAAGATTCAGATTAATTTCCAATTTTAAAGAATTTTATAGAATGGCTTTTGTGAGCAGAGTGTAACGTCACACAGCGGTCACATCTCGAGCCTTTGCACGTAGGAGGTCGAACATCGTTGAACGGGTATATCTTTGCAGCCCCCAACAAAAAATAATAAATAAATAAATAAATAAAAACACCACACTCGGAAAAATATTGACTGTGGTTATTAGAGAGTCATTGACAGCTTTTAGTGGGTTTTCCTCTCTGCGGCAGTAAATTCTGTCTCCCGTGTACAGTTAGATTAAATGCACAGGCAGGACAGGTACGTTTACAGTCAAATATTTGGTGTCTTTTACTTTGAGTATTCTCCTAATGTATCATACTTGCACAGAATTTCATCCTACCTATCAGCTGCTTTTAATTTGACAGATATTCTGTCTTTTTCCTTACCCATTTCTTTAGTGGGAATCTTCCCCTTCAATTTCACTGCTGGATGAACTTAACGATTTTTGTTGAAATCCCTCATCGCTGGGATTTCTCAGGTATGCTGGAGGAGTGAGTATTCTTAAGTTGTCCCAAGAATTTATCGAATCACTCCTCAGCGTGAAGACAGGTTTACAGTCTCTTGCTATAACATTTATAGTCATTATGAAATTGGACGGTATAAGAGTGAGATGTATGTATCAAAGAGTTTCCTAACTAGAAGTTAAATACTATAGATTAAAGGACCCGATCTGTCAATAAATTAGTGAGTTGAAAAGATGGAACCAAGCTATGTTAGTTATCGCCTTTAATTGAGAGATGCAAATTATAAGGCTTCATTAGTGTCGCAGCCAAATGGACCATAGGTTGATGGTAATTAGGAAATCTTATTTTCCTCACATAATGAAATCCATTTTTTTAAAAATTAATGATGTTTTGGTTCAAAGGTATTTTTCGATCATTAAGCTGGAGAGTACTATAATTCCTGGACGTTTACAAGTCTTAATACCAATAGAAGTAGCCTCAGTGATATAATTCAACTTAACAAAATTTCGAAAATCTTCATAAAAGAGAATGTCAAGGAATTAGTCCTCTCATTGCTTATAAACATTCCATGCAGATTGAAGGACATTTAAGTTACTAAATTTTGTGTGTTGCACTACTCAAGTGAATAAACTACATTTTTGTGTGTTTACATGATAAAAAGGAGGAACATATTTCTGTAATATGTTTTCTCAACAGTGCTGATTATTTTTTCAACTTATTTGTAGTAAGAAAGAGGGCATGTACTAATTAGAAAAGCTGAGAGCCACGCCTGGCGGTGGTGGTTCCAAGACTTTTGTGGGGGGTACTCCCATTAAAAGTTCGAAAAATGACCGAGAGTGGGCATGGAACGACCGAAGTAAAATTCTCAGTAAACAGTCTTTGGAAACAGCCTAAAACGAAACGAATGTTTTCCGACTAAAAGGCACGGTTAATACATAACACTATAAGGTAGCTACCACATCGTGGCACACACCTCTGCCCTGCCACGATACTAGAGGTAGCACACCACTAATTCAAGGGGAATCCCGGCGGAGGAGGTTACCCTACGAACAACCTAGAAAAACATTTTGGGGGACCGATTAGACCATGTTAATGAAGCGATGTGTTCAATGTGTGATGTGTTTGTGGTAGAAAAGTAGTTGAAGTACTCATTCTGCAAAAATTAAGAAAATTGAAGGTGTTTCAGGCATTGTTTTGCAATATATCCTTCCGCTATGCAAAACGGCATTTGAATGAGTAAAAAAAACAAGAACCACCCTTCTATTATA
>WURT03308797.1:0-24747 GCA_009936505.3 Holothuria glaberrima
CACACACACACTCATTTCACATGCGTCACTGCATTCAACCGACATCTGGTTTCAAGTCTTCATTATAGCTTTGCTGCCTGATGATGATTGAAGCTTATATTGAAGCTTATATTGTAACGCACCATCTGCAAATCACAATATCTTTTGCAATTCACGTTGCATTCTTGCCAGGCGTTGGATTTTTGTCCGATTAGTCGGACTAATGTCCAGTCATAATATCTGAAGGTAGGTCCGCGATCGGACTAAAATGTTCACTGGGGGATGCGGAAGTTCCGAATTTTCTGTATAAGGCAAAGAAGGAAGCTATGTAGTAGCGTCGCCGAAGAGGGAGGAGGAACAATGGGAACATGCTCTAAACGTTTTTCGTGTCCCCTCCACCCGTTTGTCCTCCAATAAAGTTCAAGATGTATTCAAAAGCACACCGTTTGTATATTGATTTAGACATGAGGACCCATGTCACTTTATTCCTCCGTCAGAGCAGTATAATTTCACAGACTGTTCTCAGAACCGTTTATTTTAGATATCAGTGCCTTAAAATTGCAAGAGGAACTTTGATCTCCTGAATTTTCTTGTGGCGAAGCCAAGCACCACATCAGGGATCATAAAGTGAGGACCTCCGTTAGGAGTTTACGGGCCCGTAGCCAGCTTTACATTTCTAGGGGAGGGGGAGCAAGTATTATGATTGAGGGGGTACAAAATTTTCTCCTAATTAATTATTGATTATCAGTGGAGCCGCCAGACTTTGGTAATGGGGGGGGCACCACCGATGATTTCGTAATTTTACCTCAGTTAAACTCCCATGTTTGCGTAAGTTGCACCCTTTTTATGTACCCTGCGTTTTTGTACAGAAGTGGGGATCCTTCCTTTGTCACTACATAAAGGTGCCGTACTGGGGGAGGGATGTAAGGGAAGGGGATGTCCCCACCCCTTTGAGAAATTTTTGTTAATTTAAGGTTGATTGAATGCAACATGTTGCTATCTACGGGGTATTTTCGGAGCTGATCATATATGACTGGGGAATGTCCATAATTTAATGAATTCTAAGTTTTGGTTAGGTGAAAGAGGAGACTATGCTATCTAAGAGAAGAATACGTTGTCAACAAATCCCCTGAAGCCCCAACTCCTCTTTTTGGCTACTGTACTGCCTTCTATTCGGGATAGCTTTTCACGCCAAAATACGTGCGTGGAGTCCACAGAAACATTATTTGACTATTACCCAAACTCCCCTTTGCTTCATTTTGCATTATAAAAGGCCATCTAAGGCTGGTAGACACCTGTGTAGGGCTCCCGGAAACTCTGAATCAATTCTATAGAATGGGGGCAATAACATAATGCTTACAGTGGCGTAGCCAGGATTTTTCTAACGGGTTGCTATATAGTATGTCGTGTGATTGCTGGCCTGTGGAGGGGGAAAACTTTTGAAAAATTAGGTGTCCTTACATGCAATCTGGTACCACATATGATACCTTTGAAGTAAAATTTTTATGTTTTCTGTGAATGACTAACAAGCGCGTTTCAGAGTGCTGTTTCGTCGTTAGTGTATTAATATCAACCATCTATACCAATAATGGCTGCGCGCGAAGCGTTCGGTAAAAATTTGTGAAAAATATATTACGGCAAATACGAACGTTCAAGTTCCAACCTTCCACATCGAGCTACAAATTAGATTGAAAGATACCTTACTGATGCAAGGCCTCTACAGATTTTTGGCTCTGTCTTTTCAAGTTCTTGTGCTCAGAATAGTACCGGTACCATTTATATTACCTTCATAGTGGTCATGAGATGGATTACAAACCGTGTGGCATGCGGGCGTGGCGCGCCGAAATTTTTCGTTACATAAGATTTCCATGCAAAACCTGCATTCAGAATCTGCATCGAGACACTTTCAATTGCCAAACAAACCTACATGCCTCTCAACAAGCCAGTCTTTCACCTGGTAATTTGTAAACAGCTTTGGACTTTTGCTGCTGTGCGTCTCTGGGAGTTGCTATCTGAAGATATTGATAATTAGAACAACATTGTGGTAAGGTTTGAAGCGCGTGAAGCGCGCGAAAATTTTGATAGTTTGCGAAGTATTTGCGAAAATTTTGATAGTTTGAGAAACATTTGTGATAGAAAATGATTACAATAGATCCATCACTTGGTCGAAAACACACCTCACGCTACCCCCTACAGAAATCTATAGCTTAAACGCCTATGTTAATTATTATGCAGTTTCAATTTTCATCTGGTGGGGCAGAAATATTTTTTGGGGGGTATTGCCCCGAAATGTCCCCTGTGGCTTCGGGCCCGGGAGTATAAGTATCTGTACGAATGTACCCGGTCCTTAGTACTTAATACCAGAATTTCTGCCCGCTTCGCACTTGCACCAGGACTGGGCTCAGCAAGCACTAGTCACTTTTTGATCATTTATTGCTGGAGAAAAACAGGAAGTATATTTGTCATATCTATAATTTTGCTGCACCCAAAATGCAGAAAATGACAAACAAGGGTTTCTCCATTTCCAAATTTTGCCAGCGAGGCTGCTGACCTACTTAGAAGGTAGTTTCTCAAAATTTATTCCTTTTGGGTAGAATTAGTGGAATCATGTTCTAAACCACCGCGTAAACCTTAAAATGATCCGTCGTCCCCACTCACAACCCACTGCCCCGAATTATTGAAGCGTTACTGAAACTTCGGCTAACAAAATGGTAAAATTGGGTGAGTTTTTCCTATTTTGGTACAGCTAAGGGCGCGTCCAGTGCCATTCGGAGATCGTTAAATGATTCGTTGTAACAGTTAAAATTTGTTCATACCTCTGTACTTTACCGGGACGTTGACCCCGTACCCCACCAGGGGCCGTAAGGTTGATCCTGACCACCAACGCTTCGAGGGGAGCGCTTCGCGATATCAGCGCCTTTCAGTCCTACATGATGATATTCTTCTCCTGGCCCTATCTTGGAAAAGTCTAGTGGACAAGAAAACTACAAGACTGAATCATTTATGACTCCACCACGTGTAACGTTTCTCCAATTTTCTTGATTATCTTGTTTTCTCATTTTCCGTAAAGTTTATCAGTCCAACATATCGCCTGTTGGTGAAAAACTTCAAACAAAGGGCAGCTTCCACATTGATAGCAAGCGCAAATGTCCTTTACTCCAGACAGTATAAGGTAACAATTTACCACTCTCTAAGCTACGAACAACGTGGGGTTGTAATAATACTTAGTGTGTTCAGTTGAACGACTGACTGTGGAAGTCTAGACAACTTTAGGTGTGTAATTTTACCTTCAACCTCTTGGCATCTACTTCATACTATGGCATTGTTTATACTATGTTCTTAGGGTTTTGCAACAGTACATTTTATCACCTTTTTATTGTTCAGGGTTCATTGTAACGTTCAGTGAAAAAATTCATGGACTGCTTAACCTAGTTGCGGACCAGCGACACCTTGTTTATGACGTGCACACGCAATTGTTACTACACTGGTCTAACATGAAGCAATAAAGTCACTGGTGCCAGGAATGAATGTTATTATTGACTAAAGTGAATAACTGTTTACAAAGTGATACGAGAGTTTACTTAGCCAAGTCTAATATATGGATTGCATTCCTAAAAGAAAGTGTTATATCTCGTTTACTTACCGGTACATATGGTTTTCCTTTGGTTGGCAGTTGCCAATCATACGGCCGTCACGAGTTCTTCTATTCTCTCGGTTATCCCACTCAGCTACTTGTTGGGTAACCATTCAAACTGCCTTTGCATCTGCACATCATTGTATTTCACAAGGTCCAGGTCGGGAGGCAAGTTAATGGGGCTGGAGGGCGGCTCACCGAAAAACATCGACCTAGAACTTTTGCGATGTAAAATTAACGTTCACCTTTGCACATGTTGACACCCCCCCCCCCCACCAACGAAAGATACCTTACACGGAAAGTTTTAATGTCTCTTCATCGCCTCGTCTGGCTACGGCCCTAACAAAGTCAGTTCTTTGCAAGTCAAGTTGCATTACATATCCTCCGTGTTTTACAAAAATCTCCAATGATACCATTCCATTTCACAACAAGAGAAACGCAAAGTATACACAGTAAAATGTAGCATTGATGTATTGTATCTTCAGCAGTCCTTTTTGGGGGAATTCATGTCGGCTATCTCCAATGTAAAAGTCTGAAACCACACCACTATGGAGTCACGACAACAAAAGAACACAAAACTTAACGCGAAATAGCCAGGTGGTTTGCCCTAGCTGTCTCGACCTACAAACGCCTAACCATTTTCAGTCTAGACATTCTATTCATCTTTGAATGTAATCTATTCTCTTCATTCTTAACACAAGGGACTCAATAAGGTCACTTGCACCCTGGAATATTTTATTGACGTAATTAAGGAATGGTTTGCCTTGTCAAGAATATAATGTCACGCTTTCAAGTTGCATTATATAAGTCTAGAGGGATTACTATTATTAGCGTATTGTGCAAATATGTACAGGACCATAATAATATGCGGTGTTTCTCGGGGTAGAGTGGTATTTTATTGTCAAAGACACCGGTGGCAGTAACTCATCACTCACACGTTGCTTTAGTTAACTAAACTGAGTCAAGGAAGCTAACTTTTTTGCAGAAGACTTACACTTCTCAAAGTCATTTCATAGTACATGACAATGCATATCACTTGGAAGAAATCAGCAATCATACTAGACGAAATATCGTCTGCTTAGTTCCAAGTTACCTTTTGGGTTCCCCAAGTGACTTTTTCGGCTCCTGTGCTTTTAACTTAATTACACTAAAGGCATTCCACACTGTTTCATCAAGGGCAAGATGCATACAATAATTGAACCCAAAAGGCGGAAATCGTTGGGGAAATGGAGGGATACATACCCTTCCATTTTTTTGAAAATGCTCCAATCGACTTCCACTTTTTCACACAGTAACTATTACCCCTGATTAAAGTTACTTAGCTGGAGTGGCCCCATGATTTGCGTGACGGGGAGGGGGGCTAGTCTCCCAAAGCAACGACAAAGGCCAACTAGATGCTAGAAGACTGCCAAAGAAAAATTTTGGATTATATTTATTAAAATTTTGAGCTTTTATTGGAGAAAGTCAACAAATTCCGATTTTTTATTGTAAATTTTGGAAAGTAAGGATTTTACTGAGAAAATTGAAAAAGTTGGGCGATTTCCTAATAAGATGAAACTAAAGGTTTTTTCATTCTTTCATTCTTAAAACAAAATCAGGTAATCCGTAAAGGACACTGGTTACCTTTAAGGATTACACATTATAGCTCCTAACGAAATTGAAAAATCTCATCGACGGGAGCATTTCCTCCTGCCCTCTTCCCACCTGGTGCCACCCCTACCTTAGTACAGTTACTTGCTTCAGAATAATATTTACTAGGTTGCTGGAACTCCATTTCCATGCACATGACATATTGGCCTCCCTAAAGTGTTTAGCCATTTCTTTCCAAGTTTGACCCGTTAGTGTACAGTTTAGTAGTAGCAGTCACCTCGAACGCACAATTGACTGACACAAACATCTCTCACAGAGATGCATTTCAGAGCTCATTGTATTTGCAACGGCCTTCGGCGATCGGGTCCATAACCTGATATACCCCACTTAGATAACGGAATAGTGGGGTTTGAAAAAAACAACTGTTATTTGCAGTCAATACAGTAAGCATGTATCCAACAACGAATCCCTCATCCAGAACTTTTACATGAATCGGATGATTCTTCAATCTATTAACCTTCATGAGTACTTGAAGTACCAATAAGGAAAGTAAAACGCTTGGGTTACTTAAGGAAATTTCTATTTTTCTAGAAAAAGCTTCAAAAGAAATTACTGTCTATAAAATATCAGTCCTTTCCTAGAAGGAATCACCATTTTCTACTAAAACTCTCTTAACTTTCGACTTCAATGGTCGGGCTACACAAATTTGAAAAAAATATGAGTGGCCCGCTTCTCAGCTTTTACATGGGAGGTATCTCACGCCTGCCATAAAAGGGGTAAATATTAAGGGTGCAAGTAAATGTAAGAATAATTAGTAGTGCGCAACGTTTTTTTTTATCCTAGTATGCTCTGGGATAGAACCCACCCCTCCAACAAGAAATCACGCAGTACCAGTCTTTGATTGCTAAAAATCTAATCAGGAGGACATCACTCTTCTCGTCTTGGTGACTGATAATGCACTTCAAAACTTAGCTTGCTATACTTGAACACTAACATGTGTGATAGCCGACCGATTGAGGTATTTCAAAGTATGACGCTAAGTTAGAGCTACAGAAGGTTCCGACAGCTTGCATATGTAGGAAGAACTCTAGCAAACAATTTTGTGGAATACAGTTATCCCTTTGGAAAGTTTGCAAATGAGGTCTTCATTACTACTTCTGCATAGCATGCTGGCTTTTGGTATTTACTTAGCCTAAAAGCTTAACTGTTTCAATCTATCGCAAAATTTTGTACTCCATACTCGTCTGTTCATTTATTTTTAATGAAATTAAGAATGGTATTTACAGCCTTCTTGTGGTTTTGAAATTTCACTCCGAAATTCTCTACTCGAAACTTATAAAATACAACTATAGTGGAACAGGCATTTATGCTTTCTCCGTTTAGACAGTAAAGTCTGTTAATAACCTCACTGCTTTGTAAGCCTTTGTGCTAACAAAAGCTCAAAACAGTCAACATGTCGGCTCTCATATCAACAATATCACCAGACTTGCCTCTACTTCCTTATAGTCATATATGCACAAAATTTGGGGGAAAATGCCCATACAAATGTATGCTTGTATTAGTCACTTCACAAAACTGTATGAATAAAAGGTTCAAGGTAAAAAGAATGCCACGTATTGCCTACTCATGGCTGACTCCATATTTCTCGTCGCGGTCAGTTGGTAGGAACAAAAGATACAAAAATAGGGATACGCTTAACATTGTGCAAGTGTTGTAAGGTTGACTTGCACGCAAGGTCAAAGTAAATCTGTATCAAGCTAATTCACAGTGTGTTTCAACTATCTACAGCTTCTGTTATTAGTTTTTAGGTTGTAAGGCAGGTATCTGTTACCTAACAAATTCAGGATAGGTTTACGTACATTTGTCTCAATGGCCTGCGTAGCAGGCCACCTGATTTATGTCTTGCTCAATCATAACTGGACATCTGCATAGTGAGCGGCCCCTGGAACAAAAATATACTTCTCATCCAATGCATTGCATACATTTAACAAATCAGGGAACAGTAAACAAAAAAAACTCGATATTGTACCTATGTGTCGTGAACGAATACCCCCCTCACTAAGTCACTGATTCATGAACCTTTCATTTCATTTTGCAACATAGCTTGGTTTTACAGTTTTGATTATTTAAAAACAAACTATTATTGCTTTCTAGTGAGCTTTTCGACCAAATCCCATGATGCCTGATGGATGCGGACTGCAATAATGACAAGTTAAGTCTATTTTTAATCTTCTCTCAAATTTTTTTTTTTTTTTTGATCTGCAAGAAAACATGTGCTCGCGAAGGGAAGAGTCATTACAAAGAGAAATTCTTTTACAGTTCCATTGAATAGCCATAATACCACATTTTTGTTTTCTGACAAACATTGTAGCCCGTAGACGGTTTTCAAAGATGTAAAAAATAATATATATATATCTTTTTTGATATTTTCTTGGTAATGATAACGGAAGAGTATGCGTTCTATACCTCGAAATATGAGTAAATAATTGTTGACAAGAGAATCCTTGAGTAAAAACACGCCGTATTCTTTGGAATTGAATAATCATTTATCCAAGACTAAGCAGGAAGATTAACTACTCTCACACTCTTATTACAATTACCCTGTTATTAGTCATAACTTTTGGTGAACTTTATCAACGGAATTTTGAAGTATCGTGTAACAACGTAACCATCACTTCGATCTGGAAAATGCATAAATTTGAAGCAGACAAATGACAAAATTTTTTGTTGACGCTAAAATTCCCATTCTAAAGAAAGCATCATCTTTGGTTCTTTGAGGAGACGAGGTATTTCCTTATAGCAACACGGAAATAAGTGCAAGTTGTCTTCCAATGAGTTACATAACAGTATATTAAAGAAACCTAAGGAATGGTTTGAGGTTGTGTTCACTTTTACTTTTCTAAGAATCTTATCCCTCTTTATAAAGCAATGACTCATACTAATTTAATATTGTTTCAACACCGTACATTTAAAAGATTACTCAGGTAAAATTTATAGATAACATCATGCCCAGAGTTGTAGTAATAACACATTCGATGACTAATTTAATTTTTCTTTTTTTTCAAATTGGTTCTAACACAATTAATGAGCTTAGGATAGGAAATTTTCTGGTGGAGAATTAATTAACCAACCCCCCCCCCCAAAAAAAAAATACTTAGAAAACAATACAACCTATCAATTGTTGTAAGAATTTTACAAAATATTCGAAAATGTGACTGTCCAAATATATTTGAACAGTGTTCAAAACATTTTACCATTTTGCAGTGAAAAAGTTTACCACAAGAGACGTTTGAGCTGGTGTAATGTGCGTCGGTTCAAGAGGTTTCCCGATTATCTACAAATGAATGAGCTGGAAATGTTTGATTTCAAATATTTGTAAACTGTAATCTTGCAGCGGGTAAGACGCTGTGCGGTATTGTCATAGTTTCCTCTATCACATCCGTTAGAACGAAAGGTCTATTCTTTTTTCATTTTTCGAGCGCCAGCAAGAATATGGACCGCTTGTCGAATCCTAATAAAGTTTTTCTTACCAAACACAAGATTCAAAGTTTTACAACATTGCATTTATATTTATATACAAATGAAAGAGGTGCTACGTTGTACGAATGTATCTCACGCGAAAGAACCAAAATTATAAGAATATATTGTGATTTTGAATCTAACATTTTATAAGGTAAGGAACATCATCACCCGCCTGCAGGTAACTACTCAGATTTGGTATCCTATACCTTTTTCTGGTGAACACTTGGAATTATCCAACACCAGCATTCGCAACTGAAATCTGAAAATATTTGGTGGCCGGTAAAAAAGCCGGTACGCTTGTGGGGGGCATTGTTCTAGAGTGCTCACGGAGTGCATCTCTTAACAGTTTGGGTACAGGGTACATGTTGATATGTATATAGGTTTCTTTGTGCACTAAAACATGAGTTTGGTAAAATATTACACAAACCATAATGCTCATATTACATAACAGTATACAAGCTGTCACTAAAATAGACGGACTAAAATGTACTTGGAATTGTGCCCTACTTTTGTTCATAATAGTTTTTTTTTAAACTTCAAAGTTCTAGGTAATGAGAGGTTTACGCACTTGTATTGAACTTCTTTCCATGGGCTTAGGAGCCCAATTTGAGGGGGGGGGGATGTAAGGACTTGAGCGAAAATGTCACAAAAAATTTTTCGCTCGCTCACGCACAAGGTCAACATGGTAATCTACATATTATATAGACATGCATCGGTAATTACATTTCAATGATTGTATGCCTATTACATTCAATCACTTGTCTTGCTATTATTCTCCCATTTTGGTTATACATTTTTGGGCAGTCTTCAATAATAATTATAGTAATCAGTGGCTCAGCCAGAATTTATCTTACGGGGACATCCAGTATGTGGTGTGATTGCTGGCCTGGGGGATGGGTTTTAAGGGAGAGGTGTCCCCCTCCCCCTTTGAAACTTTTTGAAAAATTAGGTTCCTTAAATGCAATCTGGTTCCACATATGCTACCTTTGAAATAAAATTTGTATTAAAATATTTACTTATTTTTATACGTTGAACTTGAAAACACTGGTGAATTACCAAGTGCACCAAATTCTCACACTTTGTTTTGTAAAGTGTCACATTCTTGTCTCGAGACATGCATATCATGCATGATATCATGTCACAAGGTTAGGGTTAACGAGAAGACATGAGATAAGGTTAGAGTAAGAATGTCTGTAGACTTGAAATATTGCATGATATCATGTGAGGATTGAATGCCAAATATATACTTGCTGGTACATATTCAGAACTTTTATTTAACTACCAACGAAAATTTTTTTAAACTATTGATTTTTATAGCTACATCAATTTGTAATTTATTTTTTTTCAGTAAATGCCCGAGAAAAGTGCCCCAAAATTATTAGCATACTGCCCGAATTTTTAGAAACAATTTTGGTCGGGGCTGAGGCCCCCGCCTTATACGCCTATGCTTCTTTCTAGTGCCGTCATGGTCGGTGGCTGCAGCCCCCGCCTTATACGCCTATGCTTCTTTCCAGTGCCGTCAAGAAGAACCTAAGATTGAGGAATGAACCATCCCACTTAGAAGTTTTAGGACTTAATACAACTGTAGACGCCTCCAGACAACAAAACATTCATTTTAAAAAGGTATGTGGGGTTGCAGCCTTCGCCTCACCTCAACTCTTTTGCTCCTACTTAACTGTCTTCAAACCCTACATAAAATGCTATTTCTTGAAAGTGTGTCAAAAACTGAGGATTTTACACCTTTAAAATTAACTTTTATAGCTTAGTAAGCAGATTACATGTTGTATTATTATTGGATAGCAATCTTCAAAATGGTTCTTCATATACTCAATGGATATGAAGATAATTTAACAGTGTTCAAAAATGCTTCAATCTTCTGAGAGAATAAAATGTGTATTTTTATTTATATTAAACACAATCATGATAGCTTCTGGACAGAATCTATTGATATTCACTATAATCACCTTCAAGAATGTCATTGTCATCATCAAGGAAACCTTCATCTATTATTACATGGCGCTTTTTGTCAACCATTGCATACGGTGGTGGCTCAGCAACATTGACACTTCCGTCTCCCATGGATACATTTGTGTCAGTATCAGAAGCTAGATTAAACTCTCCGCTGTCGTTTTTGTCTACAAGTGTGTATGATTCTAGGTAGGACTCGCTCGAAGGCTGGACAAGAACAGCACCATCGCCTTCTGAGTGTTCTTTAGTTTCTTTATTTACTGTGGTGTACAATCCTCCCTCGGTTTCATAATGATCTGGCTCACCATTGTTGTCACTCGTCTCAGGTGGAAATTCACCATTGTTTACCATATCATCTAAAGTGGTCATACCAATCGGAGGATTGGCGTATTCGGGTTCTCCTTTTTCCTGTCTTTGTGGTTCTACCGGTTGCGTGGTGTTTCCTCTATAACGTTTCTGTTTTATTCTCCTGTACAAGCAGAGTGTTAAAAGTACAATGATGAATATGACCACTACTCCCCCAACAGCACCGCATGTTATGTATATGATAAAACTTTCACTCTTCGATGGTTCTGAGACCGTTTTCATCACGGTTCTATCACTTAAAGTGGTTTCCTCGACGCTGGCAGTAATGTAAATATCTAGAGAGGTCATTCCTTGTTCATCATTCAGATTACCCACACATAATGCTTTGAAGCTGCCAACATAAGAGACATTACTTGGTACGTTAACAGTTATGACAGGGCCATTCATACTAACATCTATGCCTACATCATAATCTGGCTCTAGCACGGCCCACATGATGTTTGAACTTGGAACAGATGAGCAACGAAACTCGCCGGTCTCTCCATGAGAGAGATTTCTCATATCTGGAAATTCAATAAACGTTAACACATTTTCATAAACAAATATGGGACCTACTTGACAAGAAGCGGTTGTTACACTATCTCGGTATTCTACACATGAGTAAGAAGTGCCATTGTTCGAAGGATCGACCACAACTGTACTTGAACTTCTTCGCGTATTCATAAAGATGTTGATCTGTTCTTCCAACTCCAAAGTCACACCACTGTCACTTCGCCATAGTTCATTTAAGCCTCTAAGAGCTTGTGTATCAGAATAACACGATAGCTTAATAGCAGCAGTACCTATTATTCCATCGGTATAGTTAGACACGCAGAAAGGAGACGATACTCGTGGTATGGTCATTATAGTAAGTTTGGCACTTCCCTGTACGGCACCACTTACATTACAGTACACAGTTGGGCTATTCGATACATTTTGCAGTGTTGTGGTAACTGTTCTTGACGAGGATATCGAGATAATTCCACCGGAATCATGGTAAAGTGAAATAAATATATTTTGCATAAAAACTGAATGAGAACACACAATAGGTATATTTTCTCCTTCGAAACTGATATACTCATCGTTTGTTGTGTAAAATACTAGATCCAGATCATTTTGTCCACTCGCAGGCGTTGTTAAAACTATGAAAAACAACGAAAATAAAAGAGTCCTGCGGCAAAATCCAGATATCATTTCAAGTCCTCTCAAATGTTTTAGTAAGAGTAGATTTTGCACTTCTGCTTCTTCCAAACAAACCCACTGAGTCGCCATCTTCCAAAAAATGTACTACAGACAATGAATTGGATAAAAATTGTTGATTCATTAGCGTCTGTAAGGAACATTATCGCTTAAATTATTGCTTATTACATGGACACGATTATGTCTCAACACCCTCCATGAACTTGACTGCAGTCTAATGCAGTTACTTCCTCAACAACGAAAACTAACCACGAGAACTAACCAATCCATTTGAAGCGTTGCACTATTTAACACATGTATCTGCATACAGTCTTACCGCTACAACTTGACGTGCACTGAACTGGAACAGTTTTAAAAGTAGATGACAGGGGTTGCAAATTAGTTTCAAATTAGTTTCACTCTGCATTTTTGCTTTTTTTATTCCCTGCAGAGGGCGAAAGGAATCTATGAATCACGCTGGCGAGTGTACGGGCCCTGTATGTACGTGTGTATGTATACATCTGTATTTGTAACGCTTGGCTTGTAAACGCGGTATCTCAAGATAGCAATGATGGGTACATCTCGTACTTTGTTTTCAGAATTATCATATTAAGAGAGAGAACCTTGTTAGTTTTGGTTGAGGTCAAAGGTCATGTGAAGTCACCAGAGTTCGTAAGCCGAAAACACTCTAAATAATATCTCTCAGGGGTGATGGATACTTTCAGTTCGTGGAAATTAGATTTGTCAGTTTGAGAGAAATAAAGATAACACTATGGTTTTGTTAGAGGTCGAAGGTCATCTGCGGTCATCAGAGGTAAACTTCCCATTACCTCGTTAAACTGTGTTTTGCGTTTCGTTACCCACGAAGAGTTATAGGGCCGAATTATTGTACCATTCCAAAAATATTATTTTAGAGATAAACCCTCATTTTTTCACAAGCATAACTAAAATAATTACCTTATCATTAACACGTAAAAAGGAAGCTGTTATTATAGCATGATTAGAAATACCATTCACATAACAAAACTGTTGATGGCGTATTGAAAGATATGCGGTTTCTGACATAGACAGCCCGGTTTCGAATCCCTTTTAAGACACCCGTTTCCGTTCCATTTTTTGCTGGTTTGGTGGGGTTTAGAAGTCATGTGAAGTCAACAGAGGTCAAATTGCTGAAAGATAGTTAAAATGATACAGTCAAGAAAGATAAATTTGAGGAATGAACCTCAGGGAAGCAAAGCATTCTCTTTCGGAAATGAATCACTTGGCCTAAGAATTCTGGTCTATACTGTATCTACGACATGGTCGACACATTTCCATCAATGACTTTAATAACTAAACATTTTGGTCGTATGTAAATGGCGCTTTTTCTGTGACTCATGGTGGCAGACTTAACTAAGTTGACAGGAACAAGTTTATTAGTTTTGTTGTTCAATTTGCCTCAATGTTTAACCATGATGCGCACTAAAAGTAAAAGTATTCGATCACTCAAATATCAATTCTGTAACAAAATTCAACTCTTTGCACGTTTTCGATGCCCAAAGTCAATGAAAAAGAGATTTGCGCCCGATTAAAAGAGTACCTATGATTTAAATTTGACGAACGTAGAGTTGAAACAAACTTTCTTTAGACAACACTTCTATTTAAGTTTGAAGATACTTCTAGGAACAATATTGGGCAACAGGTCGTAAGGTCACGCATGCAGTAAAACTTTCCTGTAAACCAGCGGCCGACAGGCCAGGATTTCCCATTTTTCCAGATGGGCCCGGGCCCAGGGCCCCAAAATTTAGGGGGCTCCAAATTGAAAATGTAAAATGATCGGAAAAATGAAAGATGTAGTCTCAGATCGAAGAGGGAGTGCCAACAGGGCCGGATTTGAGCATGGACCAGCGGGGCACGTGCCAATGGCCCCACACTAAGGGGGCCCCACAAACTAGGTTATCATATTTTTAGGGTCATCGGGGCACGTCGTTCAGCTAAAATTTCAATATCCTAACACATGAGCCCCCAAATGTTGTCAAGTAACCCCTCCGAAAAGAATGAACTGGGTGTCCCGGAATAGCCTAACAGTTAAGAACATTGTGTTCACAAAACACATGCAATTCCAACCATGAGGTTTAACTGGTGGCAAAAGATGGTCGCTACTGGACATTGTTGAAAGTAGCAGAAACCTTGTCTATATTCAGAATGTCGTGGTCGCAGTTTCCAGTCGGGTTAATTGCCAATGTATATTGAAGATAAAAGTCCAATGCTTGCTTTCCCCATGCAGGGGTTTCCCTTACCTTTTTTATTCACTGGCCAGTCGGACTAGTGATCCAAAATTCTGGGTAGTTCGCAAGCTATTTTCACTAGCCCGCCTATTTTCATATTTAAAAAGCGAAACAAAAATCTGTTTTATTCAATACTACCTTATAAAGATGTCTGTTAACATTTCATCATGATGTGTGTTCATTGACTCCATTCAACTTGAGATAATCACCTGGTGAGAGCTTCGATGCTTCCCGTTCAGTATGAGAAAGTTCAGGAAGTTGAACAACAATGAATTCGGATGAAAGGCAACACAAAGGGGAATGCGAATATTCTTTTGAATTAGTAGAATCTAATTCATGGAGTCTGTAAATGCAGAAACGGATAAGTTATGTTTAGAATGATGTCATATTTATAGTCCGTCACATCGCTGCGTAAGGACGTCGTATCCTTTGTGAAAAAATGAGTAGTAAATAACGAAACTAATCATGACAGCTGGTATATATCTGATGTGGATTTTAGATCATTTTTATAGTGATGAATAGGTCTGATTGTGCGTTGTAATAAATAATTTTTAGTACTGGGTAGTAGTTGTCCGATTTTTAACTCGCCAACTGGACTACAGAGAGGAGGATTTTCACAGGATGCATGTTTTCATTCGCAAATGGCCAGCAAGCGAGTGTTAATTTCGAACCCTGTCTTATGAATTATCCTCATCATAAAATTGTAGTCCTAATTGGTTTAACTTCCCCGGCAAAGTTGAAATGTCTTTCATAGAGAAACAATAAGACAAAAAACTTTCGCACTCTCCTCGTGCAGTTAGCTGCACAAGTTAATAGTGCTGGGGGAGAAACCATGTGGACACATGAACCCTTTATTGGCCTACAGAGGAAAAATTTGAGAAAAGAATCAGGTATATACAAACCTGTAAACTCATTCTATACTCAGGCAAACAGTACATGAGAGATGCCAATTCTGGTGATCTAGGAGGTGTTTCCATTCAAAATTTTCTTAAGCTCTTTGCGCCAACCATTACCCTAAACCTATTCCTTTTCAAAAATTCTTAGTACCTCCGCCATCACACTTTGTTTTATATCATTGTACTCAACATGACATCTGAGCAAGGTCTGAAAATGCCAGCATTTTTTTAAATAAAAAGTCCCAAACGCCTTGTGACTAGGTCTGGCTTAGTTTCAGTTTTTTTTTTTTTTTTTGAATTGTTTTCTGAAATAAAAAAATTCACCCTCAGGTCATTACCCTGCATCAGTAGCTCTTGACAATCTACCATCCCCCTCCCCCCGCCGCTCTTTTCAGGCAAAGTCTGAATTCGTTATCTGAGCAAGATCTGAAAATGCCAGCATTTATTTTTAAATAAAAATTCCCAAACGCCTTATGACTAGGTTGGCTTAGTTTCAATCATTTTTTTGTGAATTTTTTCTGAAATAAAATAAAAACTTCACCCTCGGGTCATTACCCTGCATCAGTAGCTCTTGACAATCTACCATCCCCCCCCCACCCCGACGCTCTTCTCAGGCAAAGTATGAATTCGTCACTAAGATGATACACCTGTCTTTTAGCCTAAGATTGTGGAACATTTAGGGTCTGTATGAAAGCGCCCTGCTGCTGAAGAGGTACGTTTATACGAATAGCCCAAGCAAACATATCAGTTCTTTTTTCAAAGAGATAAATACCTGTCCGAGGGGCCCAACATAGGTTCGTGCCCAGGGCCCCCACATTCGTAAATCTGGCCCTGGTGGCCGGATGAAAACATAAATCTATGACACAAAGTCTTGCGTATTAAGAAGAGTGTTACGCTACGTAAATTACTCCAATAAAAGGAATTCCTGCACCGAATTTTACTAGCCTGATTCTATGCGTAGCAACTCCCTGGTTTTAGCCTGCGAAATTGCTCACAGGTGCCGTCCATTTCTGGGATCACCACGACAAAGGATATCGACAAAATTAAATTGCATTTCAAGTTAAGTACATGCTGTAATGCCCCTTTGATGCAAAATTTTACTGCATTAGTTTCGATTATATTTTTAGCATCTTTTAAGCCGTCACTTTTCCATTTTTAAATTATTTCTTCCTCAGAAATAATGTTATTGAAACCCTCTTTAGACATATTTTACACTTCTATGTATAAGAGGTTTATAAGAGAAGACATTCATTGAATGACTAAGCCTCTAAGAAAGAATAGCAATGATAAAAATAATTAATTTTTTCACAGTTAAACCAAACATTAGTCCAAATTTTGTTTTAAATATTTAAGACATATTTTGCTAGACAAATTTTAGGATCCAGATCAATCAAGATGGCGGAAAGAAGAAAACGGCCTCTCATATTACAATAAGTTGTTGAAGTATTTAGAAAAATATTCAAGAAAGTGTGATTTAAATGGTTTCTCCTGATCTTGGCAGCTATTTTGCTTTTAGCCGTCTTGGTAGAGCTGGATCCTGAAAGCATGTTCAGAAAAAAATGTTTTGAATATTTATCATAGAATGTGGATAGATATTTAGGGAAGTGATTATATTTCTTATTGTTATATTATATTGTAATTTTGACATTAGTAGCTATTTTACCTCTTCCACTACCCTGGTTGATCTGAATTCCAGCACAAATGTTGGAAAAATAGGTTTTGATTATTTAGCCATTTTGTTAATTCCGCCATCTTGGTCGACCTGTAAAATATCTCCAGCTGAGAACATTAAATACGCTTTAAATTGAATATGCAGATCTTTTAGAAGGTTATTCTACTTGTTAATACCAATTAACATGCTGTAATCCTTATTTCGTCAACAGTCCATTTGAAAATGCAAGCTTTTATGATAAGACAGCTAGAAGAAGAAACAACACAATTTCATGTGCAACAAACGGTCAAGCCTTTCCTTATTTAAGTGGAACACTGCTGTAAGTTCAATGAATACAATGTCTTTTCAAGGGGAGGAGTTGGGTAAAATGGCAATGGTGCAAAGTGGCTGTGGGTGGGGGATACGGCCCCATTAGGAAAACCTACTCCCCCTCCCATGATGGAATATTTGCAATTAGTCGAAAAACTTTACTTTGTATAATAAAGTATGTGAAAATGCAAAATTTCCTAAGAATTCTTAAGGGCAGTGTGTTTGCAATGCTTAGCTTCTCAACACGATATCTAAAGAAGGTAATTCACACAGCAGCTCTTACAAGTTTGGCATTTATATTCTCCATATTGACTAGAAGAAGCCTATTGCTATTTGGTGAAGGTCAATAATCATTAGAGGTCACTGCAAGTAAGACTCTGAAAACCTTGTCAACATGCATATCTCAAGTTTAGAAGGATATAGATACTCAAGTTTTCATGCTTTGCATGGTGATAAGTGCATTAAATCAACTGCAGAAACCATGTAGGTGGGAAGCTACAGGTCATCATGAGAAGTTGCTCCCACAAAAGACACAGTCGTACAAACCAATAAAATACCCATCGGCCTAAAATCTATCTAGTCATAAAGCAAGCCTCATAAATGAGGTGTTCCCTAGCTCTACCTACTCCCCACTTGAGTTTTATTGACCTAGCAGATCTTTTTACCAATATTCCATTTTATTTACCAAGTCATTGCTAACCACAGAATTCTGTGGTGCCAACTCTTTTGACCACAGGGAGTAAGTTTAATAGCTGTCAAACAGGTGTTAAGTTATTGTAATTTATTATTGACTTTTCTTCTACCATTTATAACGTTCTGGGAGGTTGAATTTGACAAAAATTAGATCGAGAAAGTTGTAAATTTTCCATAGAATCCGATTCTTTCAATGATATAATTAACAAATGTGTTCTTTTGAAGTAACCCCTGTGTCATAATATACCCAGTACCAGTCAACCTTGAGAAGGCCATAAAATTAATTGGCAGTGAAGGGCATATCCTCCCCTTTTTAAGCTCATATTATATCAAATTGTTTTGTTCCTACAAATTAGGAGAGAATCCAACCAGTGAGAGAAAGAAATGATCAGGACATCTCGGTGCAGATATTTGGGATTACAAATGTTTGACAGGCAGACTACAGTGGCGCAAGTTACGAAAGGAGGGCAAAGGTTGTGGTCACTTTCACTTTACCCCTCCCCACTCGAAATGAACTGCATAGATTTCCTTCTTACGTACATGTAAGCTTACAAAACGAAAATTAACACTGATAATCTCCACAAATTCCAAAATTAATTGCGTCATCACACTGATTTCGGCTAGATCATTTCACGGCCAGATTGAATCGATCTTTAGTGTCGTCTTATAATTATGCGAGACAGCCTCGCTGGCCCATGCTTAAATCCGGACCTGTCATGCCCCATGGTGGTCATGCAAGGATTTTATGTGTAATCAAAACGACCTCTGTGCATGCTGTTTAATGTAAGTTAGTCTGCATATTTTATTTGATGTGAAAGCTCAGTTAGCAATTGAGAATTTTGCTTTCCCCTTACTAAATATAGTATTTTGGGTTTATAAGTGTCCATCTGTAAGTTTTAATTTGCTCTTGCTGTCTTAATCAAAGACTAATTTATGTGATAGATTTGTAGATTATTGAATAGTTAATAGGCTATAGCTAAAAAGTCAATTTTCAGGGCTGAACTAATACGTGATATGCGTGAGTTTAAGTCACAAACAAGGCTGGTCATTATATCATGCATTGTAGGATGATTTCCAAACTCGATTTCCTCACTAATATCGGCCCAATCGTCCTCATCTTTTGATTATAGTCAACGGGAAAGAAAAACATGGATACCTTTATTACTGAAAGGAAGTGGTACAATTGTAATTTATGTGGCATGTCTACAGGACGTTGAAATATCGTATTATTAACCCTCTGAAATGTGATTGATGTGTAGTACTTCCAAGATAATTTCAGGTGATTTTGAAAAATATAAAATGGATTAGAAAGGGGTCGATAAAGTGTCATTGTTATATTCCTTCAACAAAACTTGTCGAAGCAATAAATTCTCTATCTTTGACATAATGGAGATTTAATTCGTAGATCTTAAATAAATGTGTATACTTTGACACCTATGATTGCTATTTGATCGTAGGTTTGATCCTTAAACTTTTGCTTTGAAAGTCACTTTAAACGCTCAAGCTAAATTTACATTTTCTAACCCTCCCTCTCATTGATCACACTTTGATCTTAGAACTTTTCCTTAAACTTGTTTTCAATTTTATGAGTCACTTTAACTCAATTTCAAGATATATCAGTAACATTTGCTTTGTTTACTGTAATTTGGTCGCAAATTTGCCCTTTCTTGAACTTGGTTAATTGTGTGATCTGTAGTTAGTATACAGTAATAAAGAAAATCCCACTACCTGTACGTTCTTGCCGTTTAACTTTGCTTCGGTTTTTTCGGGTCGGTCTTGTGTGGTCTGACTTGGAAGCTTCATCGGTTTGGGCGGTTTGACCTACTCAAAAAACCAACGTCGGTTTGGTCTCGGGCGGTTTGAGCAAGAAGCTTTTTCGGTTTCGGGTGGTTTTGGTCAAATCCAAACCGACGACCGGGTGGTCCCGACATCAAAAACCAGACCGACGCACACCTTTACTATATAGGCCTACTTTACTAAAGTGCAGTGTTACTACAATACAAATAGAACAATGTGACATGGAACCGGACAATCATTAAAAGGCAGACTTGAACAAGTTTGTTAGGATGCATCTAGCAATGGATTGTTAATACTTCTCACACTTGCGGTGTGCATAATATGTTTCACTGATGAAAACATTGTCCAGAATATGAATGTTGTGCAAGTTGGTTGTGGTGAAGAAACAAGCACAATTAAATCATTTAAAACAATGCATTTTGCATTCTGGTTCCTAAAAATCATCCGACTGCTGCCCCCTCCCCTCCCCCAGTGTTTTCATAAGTCAGCAGGATTGTACGATCCCCACAATTTCTAAACAATCCTACAAGTTTTAAGACTGTGATTAAGAGTAGCCTACACCTGATAAGTATAGTGGACTTTTATGTTGCATCTTATTGAAATCCCCCTTTGATCCAAAATTCCCCTCAAAACATTTTGGAGGGGGTAATATTCCCCCAAATTCCAAGACCGAGTGCCAACACCACTCCCCAGCCCTCCTGATTAGGCAAATCCTGGCACCTCTACTTGGAAGAAATCTTTTATGAGAAGTTCTCTTCACTACAAAATCAGAAGCTTGAGAATCCATTCCTTTTGCAGTGTTTTCCACACACTTCTATTTCCAGTTGAGACTTTTTATTTCCGTGTAATTTGGATACGAAGTACAAATGCAGATTATGAAGCAACCCAAAACAGTTTACATATGGAAGGAAACTGTCAGACAGAGAAAGAATATTTTTGATGCACACGAGTTAAGTGAAAGTCAGGAACTTTCATTGTTCATGTTGCTTTATCTGTCAAATCTTTCAGTTTGACATATAGACTGTTCGCTAGATGAGGCCATTGGCACAGGTTTGCCAGCTATTTTGGATATAGGAAGGCAAACATTTTTAATGCAAAATGGATATTTTAATTTGAACCAAGATAGTTTTCTTTCTTTTCCTAAAAACGAGAAAGTAAGAGGGTGTGATACTAATTGAAGATATTATTATAGTCAATTATGTCACATACTTTAAATTAGCCTCAATATTTCATTTAATTTTTATGTTGTATTTCCCGCCTAGCACAGAGGACCCACCCACCCAAGGCTTCACCCTATGCTGCAACGTTCTTTGGATATGCTAATCAAGCAAGGTCTAGCTCAGCTGTGGTTTGCAGACCCAAAATACCTCAGCTACAACAAAGGTGGAGGGACACCTGGCTAATGTGGATGGATTTATGCATTATTATTGCTGGCATAACCCAGACAACCACAGTGATACTGAAAAGATTACTTGTCATACTTAGGGCTAATTAACAAGTGTATGATGTTCATTGCTGTATTTTATGTATGAAGTTTTGTGAATAACGAGATGGTGTGACACGTGAACATCGTCAATCAGCTTAACTGTAACTGTATTGAAGTCTTTCATATGTAGGACACATCACTTACAGCTGAAACTTGAATTCAAAGTCTTTAAGGTTCTTAAAAGTGTGAAAGAACATCACTATCATCCACATTGAAGGTGACAAGAAGAATACAAAAAAGTCAATGTTGAGTGTTGAGTGTAGCCCCTAATATCTACAGATTTTGCAAAATCTTCCTATGCCAGAACTTGTCAAGAGCTGTTATCAATACCAATTAGGTGCTCATTCAAGCATTGGTCAATAGCCATTAAGGTTGGCATTTGATGACAGTTTATCTCAGATTAAACATAAGGTGGTCTAACCTTCAACGTCCATGAGTAATCTGATCCCTTTGTATCAATACTAATTTCATGGCAGGATGTGTTTGTAGTTGTAATGTAAAACCCTCACTGCTGGGCTACTGTTGTACCAGAATGGTCAGCAAAGCTTTAACAAAGCTGCTGCTCATTGGAGCAACTAATCAAAATAATGAACCAGTGGTCGGGTACTTTAATTGGGAACAGCAGTTTTCCCGTAAAAACTGCGGTAGCTATGACTGATTTGCGTCATGACGTTGCATGTATTTATAAGCTTCAGTGCTGCTAAAGGCAAGATATTACATTCATTTGTTTAAAGCAAATTTTGGTAAGCCAGAGGCAGTCTAAGTTTGAAACTGTTTTTTTCAGGATGTTCAGCTTGAGATGGTATACTTGCTTGTAAGAACTGTAATTTTTACTAGAGATGTCTGCCAATTAAAGTTGCCCATTTTCCATCCCAAACAAGTTTACGGGGGAAACATATGTATATACAGTATCTACATTCACATTTGGTGACTGCACTTTAATTGACATCATCTCATGATTTAATTGTACTGTTACCCACTCTGATTGGTCAGTGATTAGTAACAGATCATATCATAGGTACAGGAGTACAGTAGCCCTGGTACCTTACGGAGTTTTGTAATCTGCAGAATACAAACTCGATACGGACTAGTTTTTGTCTAGAACTGTTTTGGGAGTTCACCTTCAGAGACAAGGTAATTGAGTCTATTAAGTGAAAGTAATTTGATATACCTTCCATTTATTAAGCAAATTTGATATTTTATCTCAACAAGAATTAAGGAATCATTAGTTTAATGATCATGTGTAATGTATGTTTTTGTTTCGAAAATAAGGAACATTATGATGTTGCATTTGCCATGATCTGAATATTCTTAAATTTCTACCTCCAGAAGTATGTTCTTCTCAATTTAAAGCTAGCCTGCAAAAGCAAGTTTCAACTAAAATAGAAGAGATGAAAGAAGGCATTGTTGTACATATTATTCTAAAATCAATTCCTAAGATGGTGCTCAAAATGTTAGCAGATAAAGCTATTACAGTTTAAACCCAAATTTTGTGAACTTGAGGCAAGCACATTTGACATATCCTAGCCACATATTAAGTAAGGCTATCTGTATTTTTTTTTAAGGTGGATAAAGATAATTTTAGGCGACCATTGAACATTCTGTGGAAATCTGACCTATGTCTAGAACCCGTGTTAAGCAATCCCATGCTCACTGTGCTGGTATTAAATTGCGGAATTCCCTCCATTTAAATATATGCAACTCATTGTCCAAAGCATCGTTTAAAAGGAATCTTAAAAGGTACTTGATTGATACTGCTGTAATTAATTCCAGTATTGTTATAGGCATGTTTTTATACTTAACTCTCTTTGGTACCGGTTTGTCGTTTTGTGTTTTTCTATGTTGTTTTCTGCAGCTCGTTTCCTTACGTAAGGGCAAGGGCCAGATTTGAAAAGACTACTTTTTCTGGTTCTTTATCTTCTTTTGCTTAATAGCTGTGTTATGAGTTGCAAAGTACTCAAATGTTGTTTTATCATGTTTTCTGTTACTTTAATATGCTTTTTCGCTTGTTTATTGCCATTTTGGCCTAATTGTTCTTGTAGTATAAATCAAGTGAAAACATAATAATCCCAATCAATCAAATAAAAAAGAATTGTAATTTTCGTTAACATTTGCCCAATATGTTGTACCAAATTGCTTCTAAGGACCTAAAACTAAACTAAATTTCCCCAAGGGGGAGGGGAACAGCCCCTTCCCCAGGATGGTGGTCTGAAAGAATGTTCAGCCTCCTAGACTCAAACAGCTACTTAGATCTATGGACCTAGGTAAGCGGCAGGTTCAGGAAGCAGAACCCTGGAAACTGTTCCATAGTTTCAAAGTGGCAACACAATGGCAACAAAGCATGCGGCTTTTACCTGATTTCTGAATGGCACTGGGTGCATTTCAAGTACAGCATTAATATCACAATTGTATAGTTTGTGAGGGGGAGGGGTCGTGTTGTGAGTGGGGAGGGAGGTGTGTTGTGAGTGCGCATGGAGTTGTGAGAGTTAAAACAAATTAGGGAAAGAGGGCTGATAGGTATTCTTTCGAAATGTACAGTCTTTTTAAATATAACAAGTAGTGCAATACTTTATGTATGGCACTGAATTATGGGGGAGGAGAACAGCCTCTCCCCCAGCTTCAACTTTTACAAGTACGGCGATGATATTTTATTTGCTACACGTGTCTGCAAGCAAATTTTGTTCAGAAGAGTGAGTATCATTGAAAAAAATTAAAGTTGATTTCCTTTTAACGTCGAAACTAAACTTCCAAACTTTTAGTGGACACACCTTGAAATGACTCTCAAGTAGCCCATACTAGTAGGCTGTAATACTATAGTGTGGCAACGGAGAACTGGCTTTGACTTAAAGCAACAGAAGTTGCAAGACGAGATCATCCTCAACAACAAATATGGGAAGGGCTGAATCCAGTGATTCTTCTACACTCTAAAATGGTTTCATCAAAGGGGCACCGAACAGGCATCTGGTCAAAAACTTGACTAGATCTAAGTAAAAAATGAGCCGATTTTGGTCATTTCTGAATTAAATGTAGTCAAATAATTGACCAAATTTCTGTTCGGTGCCCTTCTGATCAGATTCGGTTTAATTTTGACCAGACCTTTTTAAGAGTGTAGCCTTGCAGCAGAAATCTTAAAAGAACTATTTATAAGTGAACGATTTAAGCAAGTCATCAAAGATTGTGTTGATAAGGCTTTTGAAAAATTCAAGGAAGACCAAAAAACAAGACTCGAGAATTTTTGAACTAATATATGAGTTGGAAAAGTCAAACAAAGAGAACGACAATTTGAAGGAAACTCTGTAACAGGTAACTCTTGAAATTTCCCAATTAACTAAGAACAAGTTCCATTTTCAAAATGGATTTTCCACCTCTGTCTGGACAGCTCTTTTTCCATAACTTTTTGCCAAATCTTT